>WBMZ01013166.1:0-180540 GCA_013400975.1 Atrichornis clamosus | reverse complement strand
CGCCGCCTCCGCCGCCGCCGCCTGACCATTTGTGCCGGCCCCTCGAGCCCGCGCCCCTCGCCTCGCCGCGCCGCGCCGCGCTCCCTCCGACCGGTTTCCAGGCGCCCCGCAGTCTGCCTTCACCGGAGGGAGGAGCCTTGAAACCGACGCCGAACTTTCCTGCGTAAGGGACCGTCTCCCAACGCCTCACCCGGGGGCGGGCGCAGGCGGGCGCGGGGCTGCCCCGCGCCGCGCACAAAGGAGGCGGGGGCGGCGCCGGGGAAGGGGCCCCGCGGCGGGGGGATGAGCGGGGGGACGGGGCTGTGCCGTGTCGGTCGGCAGCGCGCTGGCCCTGGCCGGCCCGGGGGTGTTTTTGGATTCCCCGGTGATGACGATTGTTAAAGCCGTTGAGCGGCGCACCCGCACTGGGCCGGGGCCCGTCGCCCCGGTGGCCCCGCCGTGCCAGCAGCAGGGCTAATCCCGGGCGGGGGCATCGATGTTTGGCACATGGCAAAGGACAGGGTTGGAGGAGGGATCGGCACCGCTGCCAGGACTCTGCTGCGGAGAACAGTGCGCAGTCGGGGGCATCTCTGGAGGTCTGAAATGTGGGAGACACATTGCGGTCACTTGGGGCGCGGACAGGAACCGCGGCAGCGTGAAGACACAGACCGCGATGTGCACATCGCACACGCGGTGCTGTGCGAGTGGCTGAAACTCACCTTCCCCCAGAGACACTTTAAGTACCTCGCTACCGAGTTATTGCCAGTGTATTACCTGCGCCTTCTCTCATCGGGTCCACGGCAGCAGCCTGAGATACGAAAACAATCCCAACAGGGCTTTCCCATTTCGCTTCCTCCCTCTGCCCAGTGGGCAACTGTTCCGGTGTAACTCAAGTGGAATGCTGCGTGACTTGCAATACCTCCCGTCAGGTTTTTGAAATTCTTGCTATATTCTGGGGAGGGGGTAAGCGGGCATACCGTGACCGCCAGCAGTGGCCATTTTTGCATATCTGAAGCCCCATTGCACAAAGAGAATGGAGGTCCTGTTGGCTCTCCCGAAATGCATAGTCCAGAAAAGTGATGATGGCTGAATCGGGGATTTACTGTACTCACTGAAATGGAATAAGAATAATAAAGTGTGCTCCTGGGGAGAAGAACCCTATGCCGTTCTCCAGACATTCAGTAATTAAGGCTCTGTGTCGTGTATGTGAATGTTCTCGTATTTGTCTGAAGGTTAATTCTGCCATTCAGAGCTGAACCAGGCATGGAACTTCTCCCACCAGCTGTCTTCCTTCTCTGCAGCATGCTCCCACCCTTTCCCCCTTACATGTTAATGAGGTCCAAAAATCCATTAGGAGTAAGACAAGTCCAGCATTTATTTCTAACTGTCAGAGGTGGCAAGGGTTAATAAAAGACATCCATATTTCTTGGATAGCTACAGATAAAATTTGGACCATGCTATTTAGGCCACTTTCTTTCTCCCAGCAGTACTGTCCCACATTCAAACTAATTAATAGCAAAATCTATGCTGGGTAACGACTGCAGGAGTGGATCATGTTTAGAAATTGCACATCCTTAAAAATGTTGATTGCTGATGTCCTCATTTACTGAGGTTCATTGAGTTCTGTTAAGAACTCTCTTCTCAGAGGACCATAGTTCAAAAATGATACAAATACCCTTTTCCATCTTCTGCTGAAAAAAGTTTGATTCCTTGAATATCGTTTTTATAGTTTTAAGCTACAGATTTTTTTTCTTCAGATCTACATCAGTAATTAAAATTACTAAGTCCTTTCTAGAAGAAAATCTATTTTATATTCAGCCCTAAATGGCAGTAGTGTATCCCTATTCATCCTAAAACAAGTGAACACTGGATCTTTAGATAGGAACAAGTATTATACATGCTCTTTCTCATAGAAAATGAGTGTAAATTTCTGACTAGACTTGGGAAGCCTCCTTGGCATTCTGCCTGTCCTCTTCAGATCTGGGGACACATCACACAATCCAGAAAAGGTAATTAAGATTCCTAAGTGTGTCATCAGTTGGTTGAAATTCTACCTACTGGGGTCTGCGTTTGAAATACTAAGGAAACATTTCTGAAACTGAAAAACACTGTCTGTAATAAGCTAGAAGATTTTCTAGGAGAAAGACCAATATATATAGGAAAGGTTTGTACATGTACTTAACAGATTTCTTCCTTCAACTAGTACAGAAAGAAAACCAGACACATTTCTGGATTAACAACCTATATTTTTTGGTTCTGAAGCAGTAACTATCTAAATGCAGTAATTAGTTAAAAGCTAAATGCAACCTGAGAAAAATTGCTTGGAGTTCAGATGTATCAGTAAGACCAGCTCAGAAAGAAGTGGAAATGGGAATGGAGGTGGTATTGTGGGGGGAAGAACAAGGGCAGGCAGCTGGTAAGTTCAGAAAAGTTCCTCGGACTTGCTGATTTTAACTGTTTAATGATTTTTCACATAACAGAAGAAAATCCTGTGTGGAAAGAATCTTCCCAGAAGCATTTGTCCTACATTTCAAACACCCCAAAGCACAAAACTCATCGTTAGAGCATAATCCTCCGTGGTCCAAAACACCAGATCAGTTTAAACTGCATGTGAGCAAGAAATACAAGATGTGTTGATGCCCATCCACTACTACAGCAATGAACACCCCCCGCTATCAAACCAAGAGCACACTTTGGTCTTACATTTGATGTTCCAGCCTGTACTCCATCCTGTGCACGGCTGCATTCCTTGTAGTTTTGCTGCTGAAAATGACCACTTGGCTCCAGCATGAACTCCCAGAGACCACCTTCACAGACCAAACAAACCACTGTGCTCTTTGTGAGGGAGTGTTTCTCACAAAACAGGACAGTCTCCCTCTCCTTTCAGACCTTATCCTTAAGGGAAACTACAGAACTTGTCCCACAGATGTGCACATGGGAACTAGATTTCCTAACTCTGCCCAACACCCAAACCTGGAGACTCAGTAGAGTTGCAGGTCTGATAGCACATTATAATCTCCTTCCACACCCCCCACCCCTACCACTTAACTCTCTCCAAATTAACAGACAGTAAGGTAATTGTCTCTCCTTTTTGCTAAGCTAATAAATGCCACTTTCTCCCATCCTTAACATCATCAATGTCCTCTCTATTCTAAAGCTACCAGCCTCTTCCTTTCAGAGCTGGCTTAAGTAATAAATATCTTAGTAATTTACAAGCAATTTCTCTTAACTGAAAGGTGATTTTAACCCACAGAAAAGTTCGTGTGATCAAAAGTCTGTCTTATTTTACCACTTATATGTCTTGGTCTAATGAAATATACTACTTCTTCATGCAACCCCAGTACTGCACTTCACTGCACAGGAGACTATTGCTGTGTGTCTGCCTTGTTCTTTTAATGATTCCTTAGGTATCCACGACGGGTGACAGTTGGAGAGAGGAGATTGGACTGGATGCCACCTTTGCTTGGGTCAGTATGACAGTAATCATATTCTCATGAAGACACAGAGTGTATTTCTTAAAGCACAGGCACTCTTCCCCCTCGCCATGGAAAGACAATCTTTCATTCTAAAAGAAACAAAAATTTGGGCGTTAAATAATAATTAAAAGGAATTTCAGCTTTTACTTCAAAACAATGTGCTGACATTACTTGGTACAGTAGCCATTAGGGGAAATTAGGACGCTGGCATGTAGGCAGAGTACTGAGACTTGTCCTCTTACATTCTTTATATACTCATAGTATCCTTAGAGTGCCAGTTTGTGCTGGTTTGTGCTGGTCTTACTTGTTATGGGAGACGGGGGACACAAATCTTTGTCTGAAAAAAAAAAATGAAGTTATGTAAATCTTTAATTTTGGAAAGAAACAAAGCAAAAAGTTGTCACAGTATTTTCTTGTTTTCCTCTATGTGACTGGCAGAAATAGGATAGAGTGAATGCTTCTGTTCCACAGCACTTAAGGAAAACTTGTTTCCCTAGAGGAAATTATTCAGCTTTATCTCACAGACCTATGTTACATACGGAGAATCCAAATATAAGCACAAATGTGTATGTACTAAGGCTAGTGAGCACCCAAATGAATAAAATGTAAACACAGATGATAACATAAATGTATGTTTGTCTACCAAATTAAAGCAGAAGTTATGCTCAAATAATTAGATTTTTAGTTGTTCAAGGTTTCATTATTTAAACGTCAAATACAGGGTTAGAAGTAAGATCATAATAATATAGTGGGATAAGTTAAAAGTTGATTTTCATGTTGAGCATGAATCTTGGCTCATAAGACCAATTAAAATTTTTTGGGGTGCAGAACCATTAGTTCTGTATGGAAATAATGGATTTTTGAGATTTGGGTAGAGAGAGAGATTAAAATATATAATCTATGATGGACAAAAATGTGTATATTAAATTCATGAAGTTTCTTGGGAGTTTCCACATGAGACAGTACCAGTTCACAGCTCAGGTGGGACTCATTTCAGCTCTGAGTACTGGCAGTACACATCACATCAAGTTCTCACAATGCACAGACAGGGATACTTGCTGAAGAATCAGTACAAAGATTGTAAATGCAGTGAAATGAAGGTGAGGTGATTACAGTGTCATACATCCCAAACTGTAAGATGAAATAAAGTACATCTTTACATCGCCATATTCAAACTACCATATATTTTGGGTGATAAAATCCTTAATCCAGATAAACACAGTCCTTAAAGTAAACTGTTTGACCTTAGAAGTTGACACAGAGGTCTACAAACTAAAATTCTGGAGAGAAAGCACCTGGACAAGACTCCCAAGCAGCTTTCTCAGTTGCATGGTAAGATATTTTTCAGTTTGCATGATGCCAATGACATAGCCATCTGCCCCAGGGCCACGGCCATGGCGTCTCACAGATCTAGTCTTGCCAGAAGAACAAAATCCTTAAAATTTAAAAGCCTACCTTGGACACTGACCATTTTTTTGGAACATCCAGAAGACTCTTGGAAGTATGCCTGTGCTGACAAAAATAACAAACACATGCAGTGATTGGCAAAGAAAATCAGTAGGAGCTGAACACAAACCTTAGGAATGGTGCAGTCAGAGCCAGAACACTTCCTGCAGCAAAAGGTCTCAAGTCTGTACAGCCAAGTGCTCAGAAAATCACCTTGGTGCAGAGGCAGTTGTTATTAAGCATTTGACAAGATACCAAGTAATTCTCTTACCATCAGGTGGCCCAGGTCAGCTTACCCTCAAATTCATCCCAGGTGCCATTATATATGCCTTTAATTAATTGACTGTATTAGTTTGCAATTGTCAATTTAGGTTAAAAATTGTACTTTTATTTGCATTTTGGGGTTGTGGGAACAAGAGAAATAGAATTTATTCCTGCTGAGTGATACCTATTGGAACACAAATGTTCTACCAGGTAGCATGGGCTAGGAATAAAGAACAATTTTTGGCCAGCACTGGTGTAAGTCAGCCCCCCATTACAATGATTTTATATGTTTTGAAGAGGCATGAGGAGAAGTGGTATGCACAATCAAAGCAAACTACAAAGAGTCTCTTCCTCTCAATACCCACAGCATTTTTTCCTTAATGCTGTTTATTCAAGATAGATGGAGTATGTGGAAATTTGATTTGGTTTTCTTTTCTGTTCAGAAGAAATGTAGATGATCCCTTGCAAATTAAAGCCGTATGTTGCCTGCCTTCCTTGACATGTTCTGCGCTGGGGTGAGAGGCGCAGGGGCTGCAGCCTGGCTGCTGCTGCCAGAAGTTTTCCGGAGAACAAGAAAAAGTCACAACTCTTAAAAGGGCAATTGCAGATCACAGCTCATTTTGTTCGGAGAATGTGAACATTTTTACTCTCTTTTTATTTCCCTTTCTTGAGCAAGTTCTACAGTTACATACAGTGCCTGAAAACACAGACTCTCTCTTGTTCTTCAAACACAGAGAGGCTGATTTAAGGGCCTAAGATGGCAATCCTTACTCCCTGGAGTAGACCTGCTGATTTCACTGATGCAAGGGAAAGGAGTAGAGCTTCACAAGGCTGTGATGCAAGGAGAGATTATGTGATGAGCTCTTACTTCTGGCCTCACACTGCTCTTGCTGTGCTTTAAGTACATTCCTTTTAAAGAAATGACTCCCCATTTCCACTGATGTAAATGAGATTCAGATCATATTTGCTGCATTAGTATTTCAAGATACACAAATTGAAAAGGTGTGTGCATGTGAGGTGGGGAGATAGAGTGGAGGGAAGTTGTTTTTCTATGTCTTTTAGGTGTGTGTGTGTATTTTCCATGAAAGTTATTTAGAGAGTGAGCAGGATGAGATCAGAGCAGGAGCAATCTGTAGCCTGCATCTGCCTTTTTCAATGGAATGCGGCTTGGTACATGTTAAAGGACAATCCTGACTTTCCCTTTAGAAAAAATCTTTTGAGTTTCTGCTTTTCTTTGTAAAGATAGCTTTAAATATTTAACCAGTGTAAACAGAGACAGACTGCCCAGCAAGATTGAAAAGAATGTGCCACAAGGATCTGCTTGTAAGCACTTCTCCCCTAAATACATTCTTCTTCATATAGGAGGGGTCAGCTATATTTTGAAATAAATTCTTCTAAGAAACTTTGGGCTGGTTGTGGGAAAGAAATTGTCTTAAGGATGGTCAGAAGTAGTGTTCTAGATCTTCTTCCAATTCTGCAGCTTACTTTTCTAGTTAGCATTTCCCTTACTCTTTGGCTGCACAGCAACTGCTCAACACTGTGACACCCTGATATCCCACGTGGGCTCCAGATAAACCATCCTTAGCCTGATCCCTCAGTCTTCAAGGAGGAGAAAAAGGAGCACTTCATAAAAATCTCCCAAGTTCACAGTAGGGAATGTTACCTTCAGGATGATAAAATTTAATTTCCTATTTTAACAGGTAGCTATTCTGTATTGCTCACACGTGCAACCACAACATTTAGCCCAACTGCAAATTGTTCAAGCCTCTCCTTTTGTAGTATCCCTGTCAGAACATTAACCTATCCCATGTTAGTGGGTGCATCTGGACTTTGCTTCTGGGTCTCATGACATCTCTGTTTTACTTAGTGACTACTAAGGTTGCATCATTTTTACTGGGTTTGAACTTATCTATGGAAATCCACACATTTACCATCTGCAGGGATGGTTATTGTAATTCTGTGTACTTTCATATATTATTGCTGACATTAAGAAAACTATCCCAGAGTTCCCAGCACTGAAGACCAGGAGGACAAGCCATGTCACCTCGGTGTCTCCGGTCTTCTGTTCCCCTCAGCTGTGCACACGCTGGATACGGAGCGTATCAAAGTTTGCTTCCTTATCTCCAAGTGTCATGCTAGCCTGACCCCAGTCACGTCAGGGGTGGCCGGTCTCGGCAGCCAGAGCCTGCCACAGCCGTGTCCCACTGCGGTGACACTGCAGCCTCCAGCCTGCTCAGCGGCAGCGAGCCCATATCCAGGAGACACAGCTGCTGCAACATCTGGCTGACTGAATCTGTAACATTCAGAAGATTCTGGCACGCTTATGTACTTCTGTATTTTCAGACAAAAACACCTCCTTTTCCCACTTCAACTCTCAGTGGTAGACAAACCAGTCATCCTTACATCCTTACATATTCTTCCAGGCTAGTGAAAGAAACAAGAACTTAGTGATTATTCTTCAATTTTCAGAGCTCTTTAATTCATGAGGAAGGATATACATAAAAATATGAACACTGAATAGAAAGCAATAGGAAAGAATGGGAAGGGAAAAGACAGGATATCTGCCTTCTGGCTCTTATGTGTTGTTATCAATTAATGTTGAAATCACTGTTATAACTAAGGAAGTACTTTGCTGATGATGATTCTTTTGGACATTGTCTGTTGCTCTCTCATTTATTATAACTAGATGGATGATGTTAGTATTTCTGCAGTCATTGAGTTTTTATATTTCTATTTATATACTTTTTTTCAGTTGTGTAGCTTCTTCTTAGAACACATCATGACTTTTTAAAAATGAAGACTGATTTAAACAATTATTTAAAAGTCCTCACTGTGCCTACATTTACTTTCTTCCAAGTACGTATGTGATGGCAATTCAGAGTTGGAAGTCTGGGTCCTCCTTTTAGCAGAGAAGGGCTAGGAGCAGCTCATCCTAAACTTTGTCCACACTACTGCCATAGCCAGCAAAAGCGTTCACCAAACTGCTTTTTACTTTTCCCTCCCTTTCACAAATGACATATTTGTGATGTCACAGTTGCAGCTGACCTGCCATAGAAATTAGGCTGCCATGAAACCACAGCCTTGAACTCACATTTCTAGGATATGCCTGTCAGCATCGCTTCAGCATTAAAAAAATGTGACAAAACTGTGTTCCCACATATTGTGTTAAATAGCAGCAGGCTTAAAGATGCTTCAAATCATAGCAAGCCTAATTGTGAGCCAACATAGCACTCAGAGTGCCAAGGACAGGCACTAATTTTTTTAGCCATGTCTGCTATGCCACTTCTGTTACCTTTTGTTCTTTTTAATTCACAATGCACAGCACTAAGGATATGGGATTTAAAGGCTTGTCTTATTTGGGGGGAAAATGCCAATATTAAACTAATCCCTTGTGTAGACACTCTTATTTCAGTTTAAAAGTGTCTTTCATGGCATTAGCAAGTTGATTTCTTGCTGACATAAGCTTAATCAATATGAGGCACTCAGGCTGATATAAATTTATCTCCGTGATGTGGTTGAACCAATTTTTCTGTGCGCCTTTGAAAAACCATTTAGTTAAATCAGTTATTTCTTCAAATTGGCAAGTTCTCACTCATTGAAGATTTGCAGTACGACAGTGTGGCCAACTGTAAACTGAATCACTTCAGTAAAATGTAAAGAACTCTTTGCCTTTGTGCAGTGCTACCCATTAAAGCTCTGAAAGTTGCAGATATCAATAAACTTAGAGCAACTTCGCATCTACATTCTTAATCCCCATTTTCTAAATGCAGGAACTTAAATATAGAGAAATTAAGTGTGTTTCCAAGGTCAAAAAGAGAGTATGTGGTAAAGCTGGTTTCAGAAACAGACCAATGACTGAATACCCCTGGTCCCAGCATCTTTCAGACACCTCATATGTAAGAAGTGCTGGTACCTGTGCTTTCTGGTAATCAGCCCTTTAGAATCAGATTGCCAGAGTTGGAGAGATGTATCCCAGAATAGCTCATCTGCAGTCTCTCATTTGAGTTTTGTAAATAGAAGACTGACTTTTTCTTCTTGAATGAAGATCTGCCCTTGTAATATTATCACCGCCTTACTAAATATTTTTTTCTAGTGGTATTCTCTTTTAGCTATAAACATAGGCATTCTAATCTCAAATTCTGAGGTAAAAAGGATATTCTGCCACTTGTTATGGCTACACCAAGTGTATTTTTTCAAAGGATAAACATTTCAAATGTTACACTGCGAGCAGAGCTTTTTAGACTAGGAAGAGGACCACAATGACAGTATTAATGCAGTACTATCCCCCAGTATTTGGGGAAGGGTCACTGTGGTCCAACCAACCATGCTGTCTGCTCTGTATTAAAACAAGTATATTAGTTTGAAGCCCTGTAAGTGATGTGTCTGGTCGCAAACAAAATCACACATTAGCTCTGTTGGAAAAAATATGACAGTGTCAGGAGGGATGAGCTTGAATCGATCTCCCCAGATCAGGCTGAGGTTCAGATGGAGTGAGTAATGCTATGGTATGACTGACTGAAAGGTAACTGCATGTAAAATAGACCACAGCTGGTCTTTTCACCATGGAGTGCTTGCTCGCTCAGTTGTTGAATGACACTACTAAAAGTTACTGAAACTTGAAACACAGTGAAAATGCCTTTTAAAGCCTGCAAAAACCCACTTCCATCCTTTGTCATATATCTCAGATTTATACCCTGAATTCTATTATCTGGAATTCAGTTACACCAATGATTTGCCAACAGTGTGGATACTTACAACATGTTAAGCTGTCTACAATTAAGGCAATTAAAAAGGGAAGCTTGAGGCAGAAGCATTTTAAAAATATTTGCAGACCTATCAAAAGTGTATCTGTGCCCCTATTCCCAGAGTACCTGGGCACCTCAGCACCTCAAAATCTCTAATGTGCTTGTTCTGAAAGATAAAAGTACTGCTTTGTCTTTGTTTTGGAGAGGGAAATCTAAGGCAAAGAGAGATTAAAATGACCTGTTCAAAGTCAGGTAAGAAGTCTGTGATAGAAAAGGGAATTTAACCTAAAGCTGGCACACACATTCTTTTTTCCTGAGGCCTGTTTTTCCACCCTGGAAAGCTTTGGAGGACTGTGAATCACAGTTGTTTTAAGCTCCCTGAGGGAAATGGTCCCACACCTTATCCCACTCCTGGTCTTTCTCCTACAGCAGCACCTGTAGGGCAGTGGGGAAAAGCAGAGCAACGTGCTGCCCCAGCTGAAAGCTTATCAGCAAAGCCTACTGCAGTTCCAGTTGCAGCAATCCCCTTCTCCAACTCTTGGCATGGCTGCACGGGTGCTAGTGCCAGCAGAGTGGAAAGGGAAGGAAGGTGTGAGCTGAAACATGGGAGAGGACGGGATGGTTCCTGTCAACAGCAGCCCCAGTTTTAATGGGCATCAAGCAACCATGAAACTGCAGCTCGGACTGCACCTTCCCAAAGCAAATTTAATCATTAGTTATTCTGACTTGAAATAAAAAATCTAGTCATAGCCGGATCAGCTGCTGAGGTGATAAATATGGGGATAAATCCCTGTTGTTTTGTTCCTTCCTGTGCTGCAAAGGGAAATTGAGGGGCCTGGGAGTGCAAAAGACCTTGAATCACCTTGATGTTGACTCATTCCCTGAATAGAGGGGCAACAGGGCTTGTGGCCACCATTTATCACCTCCCCCCTGCTATATACGGCAGGACTGTTGACGAAAGATTTGTTTAAAGTCACAGTATTAGTCCATGGCCAGGCTTAAACTTAACTTAAACTCTCTCATAGCAGCACACAAGCTTCTAAGTGTCTATTCTCTTACCTGAAAAGCAATCAAGATGACAGATGTTCTGACTAAGCATATTTATATTGATGTATTTACTTAACTTGCTTTGTTGCCAGTTTCTTCTGCCTGCCTCCCTTTCATGCTCTAACTAATAAATGTCTCTCTCAGCATGCCATTGTCAATAGCAATTTAAATTACACATCAGACCGTGCAAGCAGCTCACACGTTATCAGTTAATACGAAGGGGAACTCCAAGGACAGGGGTGCATAGCAGTCTTGCCATCTCTACCAGTGTGGGTTGCAGAGCACCAATTTTGAGGGGGCTGTACCCCTCTGTTGCTGTGAGGAGACAGCTGCCTGCCACTGAAAAACTCTGGACTTGGCATATGGACTTAATTTAATAGCCAGAAAACCAGTGCTACATCTACTGTGAGTGGATCTCATTGCCACTACTCACGCTGTAGAGCAGCTCTCTTCATGGGAGAAGAAGCAGCCCTGGCGAGAGATGAAATGGTGCAAGAGGAGACACAAACTCTGCCCCTTTTATGCTGAGGGTAGGAGGTAGAGAGTCCTAACTGCTTCTTAACAAGGCTAACCAATGAAGTCGAGAACATGCCACTGACAGATGGGTATTTGTCATATTGTGCAGCAAACCCTCAGTGAACACATAAATTTTTAAAAGCCCTTGATAAAAGAAATTTGACCAGAGGCAGATGGTCAACAACGATCACCAACGTGAAAACTCAGGTGTAGGCTGAGAACTTGAATCCCCAGGATTCAAATCTAAATTACACCGTTAAATATTCATAGTAACTATTGAACAAAAACTTATATACAGAATTGTTCAATTAAAAACAAGGCTGAAAACCCCCAGCATTTTAACTTTGCTGATTATTGTTGGGTTCTTATTTGTCTCAAGCCACTCAGAGAAGATTTGGCTGGGGTTTGAAGTGGAAATTCCACAGATATACAGCCTTTAGCATGTGTCTATATAGGTCACCTCCTCTTCCTTTAGCCTGTGTATAGACAGTAGCACTTGGGCTGCTTCTGACTGCACATGAAAATGAGGTTTCCTTCAGCATGTGCTTTGCTTTCAAAAGGATTATCTCCCACTTTTTGCCATTCTTCTACAGCTCAACAGTCCAAGAGAATCAGATGATCTCTTAGAAACAAGAAGACAAGCCATGGGGAGAGTTTCTTACTACAGTGCATGTGATAACTGCCTTTTGGCTGAGGTAATGCACATGAAACCTAAAATCAGCAAGAATATTTTGCAGAAGTACCTACCAGCCTAGTCCACAAATTCTCTCTGCATGCACACAGTCATTATTTCATTACTCTTGTTTTTTCTATAAAAATTCTCTTTTTTCTTAAGGCATTAAAGAACCAAGGAACTCACAATCTCATATTTATGCTAACAGCTTTTAACCCAAGGAACATAATCTGCCTTTATATTTTATCAAGATAAGTTCCAGACATAATTTGTTTTCCCAGACCCAACTCTTGGCCTGTATTTCTCACAAGTGGATAATCACCCAATAAAAATAAATAAAAGTGTCACCCTCCCAAATTAATATCTGACATTGCTCATAGCTGACATTGTTCAGAGATCTCTTCTGCATCCGCTGGAGAGAGCTGTGACTTTCTCACTGCTGCTCCCTGACCAATTCTGTGCAGCCCATGTAGCGTCTGCCTCTGAGCTCATCATGCATAGCTTTCTCATGTTGCTGTAGACAAAGAAACTGGGTGTGTGGACATTCCCATTTTGTAACCAGAATCTATCCTATCTTATAATGAGTCATTATAATACAGCCTGTCAGTGCTACACAATTACAGCTTATTTCCCTGCCATGCTGGAGGAGAAGAGACATCTGAAGTTGAAGGTCAGAGCCCCTAAAGAGTGGAGAAATGTCTCCTGCAGGTGCTTAGTTTATAATTGCCCAGGATAGAGCTGCTGTGGTGAGGTTTTTGCCATAGTCAAGTTCCCAAGAAGAACATGGGAGTTTTTTGTTTGGTTGGTTGGTTCGGTTTTTTTGTCTTGTCAGTGGTTTTTTCCTACTGTCAGTGGATGCCCACAGCCATAACCAG
This sequence comes from Atrichornis clamosus, assembly GCA_013400975.1. Lineage (NCBI taxonomy): Eukaryota > Metazoa > Chordata > Aves > Passeriformes > Menuridae > Atrichornis > Atrichornis clamosus. Next base: position 167,519 of record WBMZ01013166.1, on the reverse strand, counting down.
GAGTATGCCCTCACTTCTGGCCTCTAATGTGAACACGTTTTTTTCCCACCCTGGGATGCTGCTGGACAGACAAAAGAGTAGGGAGCAGGCAGCACCCCAGGTGATAAAATGTCCAGTTTCCATCCTGCTCTATGGGAAATTTTAAAAGCTTTGATGTCTGAAGGCATATGCACTCCAGCAGAGAAACTTCACATCTCATCTCTCCCTAGCCAAGAGTAGATCTTTTCTATTATCTCACAAGCAGCCTGACAACACAACACATAAAAATTGGAGCTATAACCATATCAGATCATGAGCCAGCTTTCCTGAATGTTGTTATTAAGGCAATTTTTAAGTGAGATAAAAATTGGTAGTTATATAACTCTCTTTAGAAGTATGCTTAGTATACCTGAAATAAGGCTCAATGCAATTAATTTGACTAAACAATTCAGAAGAAAATATATTAATGGGAAAATACAATGGAGGAATTACCACACGAATTTTCTAATTGCCTAGATTCTAAAACACATAAAGGTATCAGGGATCTGGCAGACACCAGAATCCAAAATTTCCACTATCATATGTTTTTGGGATAGAAAGTAGAATTAAGTAAACACATTCTTTGCTGTTTAATTAAAGGAACGTACAATCTTAGAGAGAATAGCCTTGATAGTGAACCAGAAAGCACAGCTCTGTTGACACACTCAGCTAAGAAAGTGCAGCCATTTCCTCCAGAGAATATACTGTGGTACTTGATCCCCTGGGTACTGAGCAGGTAGAATATGCTTTCTTACAGAGCCACTCCAGATTCATGCAGCAATGGAGGCAGAATACGTCCTCTCATCTATGCTTCACCTCACAGTTCTGCTGTGCTCCTGCACGGGGAACAGTTGGTGTGAACTGCCCTGGGCAGAGGATGCCCAGTTCTAGCAGGCACAGCAGCACCATGAGACCGAGTGTGCCGGAGCTTTGCTGCAGTTTGGCTCAGAAAGCCTGGCTGTGTCACTGGCTCTGGGCAGTTACAGAGAGAGAGTAAAAGAAGTCAAGAAGAACTAATAAAAACATGGTGATACCTGAAAGGCTCTTGCAGTGAGCATCTGCCTGGAGCTGGATGCCCAGGACTGCAGAGGGTGGTGCTTCATTTTTTTGTGTGTGTGACCACAGCACAACTATGGAGTTGCAGCCTGTAGAACGCACAAGTTTTTACAGTTTCATACCCCTGTTTTCTTTCCACTTTCTACAAGATAAGAATAAGCAGATACAACAGATACTACCTGTTATGCTCTGGTAAGTGATCTGGGCACCCCGTTTCTCCATCCAATTTCAATTAGGGTTAGAACCACTGGGGAGTAGAGAGAGCAGGCAGTGCTGTGAGCATTTCAGCTGTGTACATCTAATGCCATGCTGGCTTGCTTTCTGGAACACCAGTGGAAGGAGAAAAGCAGCAGCTACGGAAGTAGCAACGGCAAGAGAGGCAACAGTTGCAGCAAGCTCCCATCCAAACAGTTCCTGCTAAACCATGGAGATCCACAGAGCAGACTTGATCACCTGTGTTGGCCTTCATGCTTTATACAACTGCTGCTGCCACCAAGAATTTTAAATCTGGCTGCATAACAATGGGATGGTTTTCAGGAGCTACACCCTCTCCCATGAAAATGGAATCTTGGGTTCCAGGGACCACTTTGAAGAAATCAGACTTCAAAAAAATAGCATAAATATGGTTATGTTAGATGTGCATACAGCTGTGATAAGCTGGGCCTTGGTCCGGTAATCCTGATCATCTTTGGTTTTGGTTTTTTTTAACGTACGAAATATATTTGCATCACTGACTTGAAAGGTCCTGGTAGCTGTGTTGATTGGTTATTGGTTCTACTTATGTTTGCAAGCAAAGAAAAGAGAGAAGAACAGCAAAGTGGTCAGAAGTGGGACAGCTACATGAACAGAAAGTGTAATGGTCAAACTGTTGAAAGTTGTCAGTGCAAGCACCAACAAAGAGGTAAAAACAGATATTCATACGTAAAGGAACACAATGCCTCTACCAGATTCAAGGAAAGGACGATCCTGCTGATACAGCTAACTACAGAGGTTTAACCTTAGTCACTGGTGGAAAAAAATAATCCTGAACATATTTACCAACAGATTAAGGCCAGTTTCAGAGGAAGCAGATGGCCAGAAATGGTGTGACTTCACAGCAAACACAAGCTTTATTGATCAAATTATCACTCTTGACAACTGATGGGAGGGGAGTAATAAAAGTGGGTTAAAGCTCTGGGAGGAAAAACAACGGCTTGAGTGGATACAATATAGAGAGTGTGGCTATCCTATGGCATTTCAGGTAATTCTAATTATAAAAGGTGTGTGCTGAGATTCCTGTAGTGCAGTAAGAAATGTCAAGCAATGGGGTAAGTCCGAGTTTGATTTAGGAGCAATGGACACACTCACTTTTCATCATGAAGCTGAAGGTTGCTGTTAGATGCCTTGGAGGGCATAATTTTGAAAGATCTATGGCAAAGCTTTTCAGTAAATATAAATGATATGTGATCACTGGCAAATATGTCTAATTTGATGAAAACATTTTTTGCCACCTTGGAAAACTAGTTTTATAGACTTGAACTTAAAACTAATTCCATTGCATCTTGGAGAAAGAAGAGTACCTGCTGNACTTGAACTTAAAACTAATTCCAAGAAGATGATATGGCTGCATCTTGGAGAAGGAAGAGTACATACTGTGCTGACATGCAACATATGAGTAGTTACAGAGAAGTTCTACATGTAGTTATACCCACATCAGCATCAATTAGTTCAGTATCAGTGATTCAGTAAAGATGAATTAAAACAGTTATGTACCTTTGTCACAAAGGTTGCACAGTAAATGATGAGATTATGGATAAATAAGGATAATACATCTACAGTCCATATGGTGTTTTTTCAAATGTATTATTAATTCATGGACTGAAAACAGGTCCAGTAAATGAGATAAAATTGCAAAAAAGATTGGAGACAGCTCTTTGAAATATTGCAGTTAGAAATGAAAAACATTTTAAAATATCAGAGACTAAGTCAGGAAATCAAGGCAAGGGACTGACTTTAATTAAAAAGGTTATAATAGTGATGATACACCAGACCATAACAATACATTCAAAAAATAGTATTCCAGGCCTACAAGCTAATATCAAGTTCATTACTAGATACTGCATTAAATTAGGCTTTGTTTAATAGATGAATAATCCCTGAATAGAAAAGACCAGAAATGGAATATTGTTCCCCAGATCTGGAAGGACACTCTAGAAAGCCAGAGAAGAAAAGGACCATTTATCTATTTTGATGATAAGTAAAATGCCTAAGTTTTCTACAGCCCTAAAATTTATCTGTCTGGCTAAAGAAATAGTCATAAAAAATCATCACCATTAAAAACTTGTAAAAAATCCCCACAAATTCGGAAGTTTTTTCAGACAAAGGAGTCAGTGCAGATTCACTGACCTGTGTATTTAGCACATGTGCACATACTACACACACATCTGCACACTAAGAAGGTAGAACAGATAAATCAGATGCATAGAAACTGCAAAAATATGATGTGCTTGCCAAGACTCAGATACAAGTCTTCACAGGAGTCTGTTTGTAAGCCAATTCATATTTGAATAATTGAAATGACATCTAATGGAAATTAAATATATACAATAAAATACATGTGTGTATTCATCTTTATGACAAAAGTATTAATACAAAGGTACAATATTGAAATTGTCTAGGAAAACATCTTGTCCTAGAAAATGTAAGAGCTTTCTGTTCAAAGGATTTAGAAAATAAACTCTCTTTCTGTCAAGCCCTGCCCCTTGGGATTTGGCATACGAAAGAAAAGAGAATTTCTAAGAAATATCAGGTTTTCTTTGCTGGTGTATTTTTTACTTTGTTCTGAATGGAAACAACTTGAGCTCAAAAGGTAAAATTCATTGACTGTAGATTTTACTAAGTGTGAGTTTAGCAGAGAAAGCAAAATGAAGGATGTACTAAATATGACTGCTTTTTACAACCCTTTCTTCTTCTTTTGATAAGCACTTAACAGAAGTCTATTCACTGAAAGGTGCCAATTCTTATTTTTACCATATGTACAGATTGAGGATGTCAGAGGAAATGTGTATGGCAAATTAGGGTGAACTCTGTGGCCTGAGTGTTAAATGAGAGGGCAAATTATGCAGGATTTGTCTACCATTTCAGAGCTCTCCTTTGTGATGTCTTTGGGCAGGGCACCTTTATAAGACTATCCTGAAGATATTATCATAATGGAATGTTTTGCATAATGGAAAACACAGTCACCTCAGATCTTCTTTTGCATGACAAACCCTTGATTAGAAAAATAATAGGATGGAAATGGAATTTGTGTTTATACAGGCAGGCATCAGAGACAAGGAGAATGGAAGCTGACCTCAATACACTGGAGAACTGATATAGGCAGATGCAAACCCTCTCTCTTTACAGTAAATTTAGCCTGGAAATAGACTGGGAAGCAAGCGGGAGTTATATAAAAGTCCTCCTACAGTGAAAAGTTCCTTATTCATGAGAAAAGTATCTGTGATATGCAGAGGAAATCACACATTTTCAAATGACTCATAGCTCTTGTTACACTGTTAGGTCCACATTACACCCCTGTGAAAACAAGAATGTTTTGATATTGGACAAAATGCTAAATGTTTTAAATTTTCTATTACACACCTGATTGAACTTCAGCAATTTACAGTCTTTAGGTCCATTGACGTACAGTTAGAAAGCAGAATAAACATACTGGCTTAAATCAGCATAGCCAACCATGTACATAATGAGAAGATGGATTATTATTTTCAAAATTGAATACAGCCATGCTCCCATACTTGTCTGAATTAATGCACACGTCTGCATATGCGTTTATAAGATTGCTGCTGATGCGCACATCATTAGACATATAAACCTGCTGGATTTATATAATTAGCCAGTATTAATTATAAAGTTTATTCTGCAAACAGAAACATACACAAAAAAGCACACAATTGTTTGGAAGACTCTGCACCTTCAGGGAAATTGTAAAATCAAAAGGTAGATTTTACTAACTCTTGCTTTCTTACTATCTAAGACTGTATTGTGTTCTTACATGACTGGATTTAACGTATGTTCAGCTTGGAAGACAACATTATTTCATTACTGTCAGCGATCTTGAGAGCACAAAACAGTGTTGTTCTCTGCCAAGATCATATTGCACACAGGTCTGACATTGATTTGGGGCGATAAGAATTCCAACACAGCTGGTTTACAGAAGATCCCAATTAAACTGCTTAAAATGCCTACTCTAAAATATGGTACCTGTGATGGAAAGATAGTGTTGTGACATGGGAGTTCTACATGCATGTTCTACAAGTGCTAATTACAAATGTGCTCATGTTTATTTCTATGGCTGCCCTGAATTAAAGAGCATTGGCCAGTCTTGGTACTTGTTATAGCCTGAGAAAAGAATCAGTATATTGCTCTGAGGCACCTCATCTCAGTGTGATAAAGATAAAATCTTAGCCTGTCTTTGGTTTTCTGATAGCCATTTCCTCTCTGTCTTCCTCACTGTGATTCGTTGAGATGATCTTAATCTGAGCCAAAGGCTCTGAACACCCAGAATTGCCATTAAAAGCAGCAAGGACGGGTATACCCAGCATCTCTCAGGATCAAGCTTATCATTTTTAGCTGTAAATATCTGTATGACTAGAGTTACATGTGTCAGCTTTAAGATAATGTCATGGTTTCATTGTGGTCAAAGATCTTGAAAAAGGAAAGCATGGCTGATCTCTACACAGTGTCTGTTCATGTTTATTATCTTAACAGTAAACTCACAGCTGATTGCAGTTTGGCCCTTATCAGTTTTTCCTTCTAGCAACAGACAAAATCATTTCAGCTTTTTCAGGAACAGATCCATCTTAAGATGCAGCTTTACAGAGAACTGACAGAAAACACTAACCTTTATTTTTCAGCAAAAGTGGTTTTTGATGTAAAAATAACACAAAAGTGGTCACAATATTTAATATACATATATGGCCAATGGCTACTGAAATCTGGCAATTCAGCTTTTCAATGCCTGAAGAAATGGATTTAATACCTGGGTTTCGTACTGCAGATTTCTTCACCTGGCTTATAGTGAGCTGTAAAAAGACTGGTTGATTAGAAAACTAAAAAGATAACCCAATTTAATGATCGTAACATACATAACATGCCTACCAGAATCCCCTGTCTGAATAGCGGTATAGTTACTTTCTTTGCAGTGCATTAAAGAATGAATCTCCCCTCTTCTTCCACAGCCAGAGCATGCCAGCCAGACAACCCCCTACTAGCAGTCTGAACCCAGAAGCACATCCATCCATGTTCCCAAATGCTGCTTACTTTACCTTCTCTAAAGTGCTAGCAGTAAGTCCTGCACTGAGGCTGCATACTTAAGGTCACTATTTGTTCCCCTACTCTGCTTTCCATTAATCGATTACTGACTCAAAGCTGCACTTAATCCATTATGACAATAGTTTCATTTGTAAAAAACAAACAAACAAAACCAAAAATAATTAGAAAAAAAATATTCTGCAATAAGAATCTGAGTTGTAGTAGAGTCTGTTCAGCCTGTGCTCTGAGACAGCTAGAGAATGCCCCCAGGATTATTCCCATAAGACAAACCAAAGCCAGACTCTGTAAAGACACCACTTGCAAATGCAGCAGTCATTTTTTTCTACTCTCTGCACTTCCAGTAAGCTCATCCTGAATGTGTTTTAGCCAGCCTCAATTTTGGTGTCTCCTCTATCTAACCCAGTGAGAAACATACAAACAAATCCGTGAGGAAGAGCAGGAAGTTGTGTGAGCTGTTACATGGTTATTGTTACTACGGAAACCACTTCCTTAGTATTCATGTGTTCAGCAGATCTGTCTGGCTGTGTCTTGGAGTCCTAGGCAATGTCATGAAATAAATGGCAACCAGGAAAATAAACCCAAACCAGCACAAAATACACTACAAGTGTCTGTGACACTTAAAATTAAAATCTCGTTTGGTAAATCAAGCTTAAGCAGAAATATCTCCCATAATATGCTTTTATAACAAGAGTGTGTGTGTTTGGAAGACTGTGCTATACTCTATTCCTCTTTTCCTGAACATTAATAAAATATCTGTAAAAGCAATCAGTACTGATAGTCTAGAGTTAAAACGCTAAGGCCAAACAGCTATAATTTTTGGGTGCTTACCTTAGCTCCAATTTCATGAGCAGTATCTTCATCCAAGCAAAGGATGGGTAGAGCTAGTACTTTGCTTTGAAAACCAGATTGTGGTGTTGGGACTCATCTGTAACAATGACTGTCCATGCTCCTTCTTTATGGGACAGTTTTTTTATTTGTTGGCTTTTTTAAGATGCAGCTGTTTCTGAGTTCAGTCGCAAAAGTGTGTGACTGAATTAATCAGTAGAAGCATCTCAAGCAGCAGCCATGCCTCTTAATGTTCCCTGTACCCTTTCTTGCATAGTTTAAACAAGCAGCAACTTTCCCAGATTCAGGCAGAAATCGGGGCTAGAAGGGCTCTCAAAAAATCAGCTGTGCTAAGCAGGTTGTCATATATCTGGTTTATACACAGATGCTCACCACCAGTTCCTTAATCTCCATAGTGACTGGGATACAACACATCTCATCCTCAATAGATTTCCACAGCTGATTAACCAATTTTGCCTCTTCTCCATCTCGTTCAAAATCCCAACTGAGTGACAAAGTCCGAAGAGGATACACACACCTTCCCTAGAGCACTTCCAGCCCCAGGCTGTCAGTTCCAGTGCTGGCTGCATTGCAAAACCAGCTCAATGTTACTGCTCTCCTCCATGGACTCCAGCCACAGAGCCAGGTTGCTCATTCACCAGAGGTCTAGGTCTGGCACTGAAGTTATTGTTCCTGAGGATCTTGATAACCCCAAGCCCAGACAGAAATAACCCTCTCAGTAGGTTTGTTCTTGCTTTAGAGTGGAATGAATTGCAGTGGGAAGATACAGTGTGCAGCATAACTGAGTATTGCAAAGTTCCCTTGCTGCTAGAGAAGGACTTCTCTAACTTCTCTAACAACATACGTGCACAAGTGTGACCAGAGTTACAGGCAAGACTGCTGGAAGGACTCCCTGGTTTTCTGAAGAAATGAAGGTGAGGAAAGCAGCACAGAATGAAGAGAAAATACCTTATTGTGGAGTAACTCTGATAACAAAGTGTTCTGGGTTGTGGGGATGTCCTAAAGCAATGTATTCTACCCCACCTGTATCAGCCCTGATGAGCTGTTAATGACAGGGCCTTTGCAACAACTGCCCGGTGCATGTTTGGCCCCTGGGACTGCAAGCTGGGGTTAGATAAGATAAGGGGAATCCTGTGGTGAGGTGGGGCCTCTTCTGGCTTCACAAAAGACACAGCTGGGAGAGCTTCCCCCTGAAAGCACCACCAATAATCACACCCATCCTGAGGAGGCCGTCTCTGTTAATGGGCCAGCATGGACAATGGGCAGCTGTAACAACCCAACTGCCCAGAGCCTCCCAACTATCTTATCTCATCATTCCAGTGGGAAATGCTCCGCCCTGGGGGAGGTACTGGACATTCCTGTGGGAATATAATGAAGCCTGCCTGTTCCCTGGCACACACGCTCTTCAGCATCGTCTCAGCAGATCCAAGGGAGCTGTAGGACTTCCGAAGGACCACTGCTCTCAGCCTGGACTGCATCCACCATTTTCCACTGGACTGCATCCACCATTTTCCACTGGACTGCACCCACTGCTCACCCGGACTGCAGCCTCCCTGCCTCCCTGCCTCACCAGTGCCCCCGCCTGGGTGTGGCCATAAATACACCACAGGGGAAACCAGGTGACAGGCAGGGAGTCTGTTACTGGTGTTTGTTGTTGTATTGTTGCTGTTTGTTCTGTTGGGTTATAGCTATCTATCTATATACATTTTAGTAAAGAACTGTTATTCCTTTTCCCACATTTGTGCTCAGAAGCCTCGTAATTTCCAAAGTTACAGTAATTCAGGGGAAGGGGTAATGTCTTCCCTTCCAGGAAGGTTTCCACCTTCCTTGGCAGATATCTGTCTTTCAAACTAAGACACAAAGCACAAAAAATCAACAAATATTTGAGCCTTGCTGAAGCAGACCCACAAACAGGGTTATGTAAAACTCAACCTATAAATTAAGATAAAAGCTAACACAGCAGATGGATTTAAAAAGATCTTTTTGACTTTACAAANATTTAAAAAAATCTTTTAGACTTAACAAAAAACAGTATTATTAAAGTTAAAAAAGTGTTTAAAGGCTTGCTTCCCCTTTTTTTTTTTTTCCAGTTTTATTTATACAGCTTGGGGCTAACTACAGCAAAAATACTCTTGCTTTACAACAGACTGAGCAAAACAGAGAACCAGGACTGCAGGATTTAGAAATATTCCTGCCATGAAGACCTGCAATAGGAATATCAAAATACAGAATTAGAGTTCAAATACACATGGGTGGCAGCTCATTTTTCTGTCAGCATGTTTGTGTCTTTGAATGATCTCCAGCCTCATCCCTAGTCTACAGTATGATATAGGCTGGTCCACAGGGTGACCATATAAAGCAGGTAATTAGAGACCACTAAGAAGAGACTTGGGCAATTAGAAATATCCAGCACAAACCAACAGAAAGAATCTGCTCATCAAGTATATCCACTGATGACACTAAATAAAGAGGCACGTGTTAGCTACAGCCTGGAAATACAGGGAACTAGAGTTCATACACACAGAGAAAAGCTGTTGGAGAAATACAAAAAACTCCCACTGATGTCCCAGATTACAGATGATCTAATAAATATGAAGCTCAGTTCCAGGTTTCTTTCAAGAGCACAGCACTCTATTACACAGGAAGCAGCTTCTATGGTTCAGACCTCTGGATGTAAGAGGACAAGGAGGAGACAGTGCTCAAGCCAAGCAGTGTGTTCAGCAGGGCTAGGTATGGAATTTGGCACTCAGGGACAGGCATGCCCTAGGTTGGTTTGCTATGGCTCTTCCTGGCCATTTCACCTAGGCAGCTATCTCACGGGGCAGTAAAAAGGCATTCACTGTCCCCTAACAGGCCCCCAACTCCTGCTCAGGATGTACTTCAGCTGGACATTGTTGAGAGCTGGGAGACTACTTAGAGGAGACACTGGTATGGACTTTCTTTATTCACATATCCTTCCTCAGACACTGGCAGCCAGGTATGGGCTTGGAGGACTGGAGGATTTTTGTGCTGAGAATTAAGGCCATTTTGATGAGGCAGGATACAGCCACAGTATACACTAAGCCCTGGAAGGTGTTGAGTGCTCCCCAGCCCTACAGTGCAGACATGGGCTCAGTCTCCTGAGAGCCCATGCAGTGGCAGCTGAGTTCCTAGGGGCATTCATGGGAGCTGCCCTGTTGTGTGCCCTCCATGTGGCAAAGCTACCCCACACACAGAAGCTGCCACTTCACTTCCACAGAAAGGCAGTGACAGAGGAACAGCTAACAGACCATGACACAAGGAGGGCCCACACATGGTGGTTCAGACAAAGAGGCAGCTTCAGCAGTGAGGCAGAAAACCTGCTCATTTGTTAGATGAGGAGTGCAGGCAGCAGAGCTGGAAACACCTCCTGGGGTTTCCTGAAGCTGTAGCTGTTGAAAGGGCAAGGACCAAATCACCCATTTCTCTTGTGCTTTGAGATGTGCAAGTTGGAACAGGAGACAGACCCTGGAACTGAGTTCACACTTCCAGTGGGACCTTTAATAAGAAGCCAGGTTTGCAGGAGAGAAGAGGATGGGTATCCACAAGGCAGCCTAGATTTACATATAAAAATCCTCCAGCAAGATGTGACATCTCCATGGGGATGGAGAGCACCAGGGTGCAAGCAAGCAATAGAATTTCATTGCTTCATGGCTCAAAATGTCCCCAAGATGTGTACCCATAAGACCTACATTTTGAAGATGAAGATCTGCCTCTGACCCAGCTCTACTTTCTGTATGCTGAGGAGCAGTGCACACTAGCTAAGAAGTCCAATAATGGATATTGATAGTTGCAGGCTGCTGCTCAATTACAGAATAGCTTGCCTGTGACTGGCCAGGAAGGAAATCAATGCTGTCAGCATTTTCAGCCAGGAACTGCCCAGAAGTCAAATCTGCCAAAAAGCCATTTGCACGCTCCAAGTGAAAACAAAGTGGCTGTGGCTTTTAGCAACACTACTCAGAGATCAGTCGTTACATTTTCCACATATTATACAGCGAATGAAATGTTTGCCAGAGTAGAATATATGTAGGCAACAGCTGTTTGATGAGGGGTTTGGAAGGGGAGAACTGAAGTCACATTGCTCTAGAGCCTCAGGTGTTTATCACGGAAACCAATTTGCTGGAAAAGCCAATGCAACCACAAAGCCAGTATGTCCGCCCATCCCTGTGGAGGAGGCTGTGGCTCAGTGATGGAGCAGGTACCTTAAATGCTCCCAAAGCAGAAAACAAGGAGGATGAACTAACAGTAGAGCTCAGAGCACAGTGTAAGGAATCGCTTAGCCACAGAAAAATGCAAACACTTGTAACATCAAGTCAAATTTAGTCAACAGTTTCACCTGAAATAAAATGTAGAAAGGATTATTTTGGTGTTTTTGCAATAGTTTCTTGCTTTGACTTTTCATGCAAAACTTACAAGGTGTCTTGAAAACAATTTCTGAAACAATAGAAAATGGGAAAAGAGTACCCTATGCCATACCAACTACATTTTATGAGACTGGAGCCAACTATCCACTCCTTTTCCTACCTTATTTAAAGCTAGGTCTTAGAAACATGAGCCTCCTACCTCCTTCACAGTGATACTGATTCTAGGTGGGACGACTTCAATTTTTTCCCTTTGAAGATACATGGAGGCAGAGACTGGAAAATTCAGATGAGTATCCTAGACACCAGCCCAGATCATAATTATCATCTGTATTCTTACCCAGTGAATGTTCATGAGTTACATGAGGTTGGACACATCAGCATTCAAGAGAGAGGCTCCTTTGTATCCACAGTGAATTTTCTTTATCACAAATGCCAGTGCCTTCAAGTGGCCGGGAGTTCTACATCTCTCAGAACACAGGGAGCAGGGCTGGGCTGGTGGCAGAGCAGGGACACAAGGCAGTGCGCACACCACCACATTTCTGCTCTTTTCCTGTTCCACCCCACAGTGTACAGATGCTCAGCAGCCTTGAATCCAGCAGAGCTACTTTCTCAGGCAACATCCATCGCAGGAATTTCATCTGATCTGCCAGTGTGGATAGTTGGCGCAGTCATCCCTACAGCGTGGCATTTAAGACATTCTTCTGAGAGGAAAACCTGGGGATTATGGAGCAGCTGAAGTCTCTTACCTAAAGAGTCAAAGTTTGCACCATTGGGTGCAAAAGGAGATATGCTCTCTCAGTTTTGTAAATATTGCTCCAGTCACCCTGCATGAGGTTATTTTCACATTGCTTTCATGCCCTTTAGAAATGTCCCAGATCAATATGAAATACTTATTCAACCTGTAAAAAAACCTTCCCTATCCAACATACAGTCTGAAAAAATCTGGTTTCATATATATCCAAACATATTTTTCCTTTTTTCTTTAAAACATTGCCAGCATAGTTTTCGTCTAAATAGGACCAGTCATTTATGCAGTTTTAGTTAAAATAAGAAGTATTGCTAATTTCTTTGCTGAGAATATTAGTCTGATTGCTCAACATTCTAGTTCCAAAAGCCATTGCCCGGAGTAAACGGCCTGTATTGGGTCTGGCTGAGATGGAGCCCATTTCCCCCACAGCAGCCCTCGTAGTGCTGTGCTTTGTATCAGTGGCAAGAGAGGTGTTGATAAACACACTCATGCTTTGGCAACTGCAGAGCAGTGCTCGCTCAGCATCAGCGCTGCCTCTCCAACATTCTGACACCCACTAGTAGGCTGGGAGTGGGCAAGAAGTTGGGAAGAGACACAGCCAGAACAGCTGGCTCCAACCGACCAAAGGGATATTCCATACCATATGGCATCTGCTCAGCAATAAGAGCCAAGTGAAAGGAGGAGAAAGAGGGGGCATTTGTCATTATGACATTTGGCTTCCAGAGGAACTCCTAGGTGTACTGAAGCCCTGCTTCCTGGGAAGTGGCTGGACATTGCCTGCTGATGGGAAATAGAGAATAAATCTTTTGTTTTCCTTTGCTTCTGTGCATGGCCTTTATTTTTGCTTTATTATCTTGACCCACGAGTTTTTTTCATCTAATTTTTCTCTCTCCCCATGCTGCTGAGGAGGGGAGCAATAAAGCAGCCTGGTGGGCAACTGGCATCTGACAGAAGTCACCCAACCACAGTCCTTCTTGACGACCAACATGTCACACCCTCTTTATAGTAAACACTCTGCCTTCACTACCTACAGGCCAAATTCTGAGTCCACTGAATTAAGCTCCCATTTCAATAGGATCAGAATTGGCCCAAACCACCTAATTTTATCTCACTCAGACTCCCATCGTGCCTGGTTTGGAGATGGAGGGAGGCAGCATGTTAGGCTTTTACACCCAAAGGCCACAGCAGGAGGCACTCTGCAGACCTGCCTGGTTTTTTCATTACAGAAGATGAAATCATCTTCTTTATTTGTCACCAAGCTGAATAGCATTTAGTCCACTGATGCTTTAAACTTCCTGGGAAAGTCTGGAAGTGATGCGATGCAGCACTTGCAAGATCTCGTATCCCAGAGGATCAGATCTGAGCTCAGGTATGGGTGTCTTTGTAGCAGGATTTTCAAGGACATACATCACACTGAGGCTGCTGCTGCAAAGGTTTCTTAGTAGGAGCAGAAAGTAACTCTGGAGCATCTGAAAAAAATACTCTTTTTCGATATTAAAATACAGGAAAGTATGTTTGCATAATTGTCTCATTCCCCAGAGTGGTATGCACATAATCAAAGGAGAATCACTATGGACTTTGTGGCATGGAGGAATATAGTGCTCTTCCTTTATGAATGAAGCACATACAGCTGAACAAGTATCATTTCCATGGGTAAAGGCAGTAGTCTGCTTTTAAGAAGTAAATAAATAGATGGCATCTTCTCCATAGCAAAGTGAGGGTACACAGATCTGCCTATTCTGACAGTGTTCAACATTATACTTAAGAGCAGTATTAAACTAAAAAGCACCTAATTTAACTTGAGCTGATTTCAAATGCATCTTGGTGTGTCTCAGCTATTGTCTAATCCTTTTGTTTGAGATGTTCTACATTAGTCAGCCACTTTTGATTCATGTGCTAACAATCCCCCTTAAGGCAGGTAATTCACAGACAATGTTCACGATGTGCAAAGTGCCACTCCAATTCCCACAAACAAAAGTCAGTAAACTTTAAATCCCAGAGCCCCTAAACTTATTTTGCATAAATTGCCCTCACAGGAGGGGAGCAGATATCTGTTTATATGCATCTCCTGTATCAACTTAGAATTCAAATCAATTTTTCAGAACAGTGGGAATGCTGATTAGAGACAAATCACAGCAGAAAGCAAAAGCTGCAACCAATTTTGAGTACAAACAAGATGAAATGTGAATGACTTCACTTTAACCTCTATGTCCTACTTCAGTGTCTTGTCAATTAAAGGTTCCTTGGCACAACAATTAACAGAATTGAGATATACTTTTGTTAAATAATGACCTTCTGCAGATGGCATTTTTTTCCCTTGGGTACTGAGTTTACAAATTACAGCATTTACTCCTATAATGAGAATAGATTTTAAGCCTAGTAGCTGTTGGTTTTGCCAGGACAGCAACTGGGACCTTTATGCTAACGGAAATTAAGATTTCAATCTTGCAACTATGATGCAGTTTCTGTCCTCGGATCTTGAGATAGTGTGCTGTTTCAAATGGTGTAATACCAGGCCTAAGGAAGGGTTTGGATTCCTTTTTCTGAACTGCATTACTTAGACAATCACATTCCTTTTTCCCAGAAATGCATATGTCTGTATTCATAGCAGACAAAAAAAACCTGTCATCACCTCAAGGGAAAAAGAGAGGACTGTGAAACAATGGTATCAGTAACATCTGTAAATATAGTAAAACAGGACAAAATGTAAATTTCTCCATTGGTAAATCACATAGCTGTTGCAACTTCTTACGTAATTAACAAATTATAAGGCTATCAAAGTTGACTTCCTGCTTGCATAAGTCATCAACATTCACAAAGTGGAATCTAGACACTGCTCCAATCTTTGTTTAACTGCTGTGTCTATCTTAGCAACCCATCCCGGACAAAGTCCTAACACTACTGAAATCAATGCAAACTGACGAAGAAAAAGTATTTCGGGGTTGCCAGGATTGCAACTGATTTCAAACCAGATTAAAACCAGATCTCCCCTGCCTAAGTGGTAGGATGGTCTATGAAGTAATTATTTTCTTAGTTGCAGTCTGAATTTACCAAGTTCCTTCTCTGGCCAGTGAAGCTTATTATCCCCTCTTGGTAGGTTTCATTGCTAATGATGATCAGTAATTCATTCTTTCATGGGGAAATGTTTTCTAGAAACCCTTCATTCCAAACTAAAAGCAAACCCATGAACATTGAAATAAGGTGCCTAAACTGAAATAGTGAAATATCTGGGGACAGTGGTTTGGAGAGTTTCATGACATAAGCCCATGGAATCAGAAACCAAAATAGTCAATGACTTCTGGCATCTGCACTGCCCCATGGCTGCACACACTGGAGAATTGCATTAAAAATCCCTGAGGTCTCCAGCCCCACAGTCATTCAAATGGCATCCTGTCACTGAGCTGAGAAACCTGAGCTCCTGGCAACCCACAGGTGAAGGAAGTTAATTGAAAGATAAGTCTTTCTCTCCTGATAAATCAGTGGGTTTCAAAGCTGCTGAATAACCTTGCTTTGTTGGGAAAAATTTCCAACCAGCTCTAATTAAACAGTCCCAGATTAAGTTAAGAAAAGCAATTTAATTGAAAGAAGGTGCGGGGAGAGCTTTGGGAAGTTTGTGTAAGTGCTGAGGGACACCTCAAAAGAAAGAAGCGTGTGTGCTACTACAACCCCAGTTTCTCTATTGGGACAGTGTAATACTGAGTAATGAAAGAACAATAACTAGTGTGGATTTCTCCATTTTGCCCTTGCATCTATCCTATATGTAGAAACAGTGCAGGCTGATCATCTGTTAATCACTTGTTTAGGTGGTTACTAACAGAGAACAGAGGAGATCATATGTGTGGAAAATAAACCAGGTAGAGTTTGAAGATCACACGTGAAGAGAGATTAAACAGCACCTTTTCTCTCTTTCTTTGTAGTAAACGCCCATGTTAAAAATAAAAAATGAGGAAAAAAAATCCACCTAAGGCCATTTCTCTAACTCAAGCTCCAGAGATATCTTTAAAAGAACTTGGTTGCATTTTTTTTCTTCTCTGTATTGAAGAAATTAATAAAAGATCAGCATCTGGGGCAAGTGTGAGTTTGATACTGTGTTTTACTGATGACAAACTCCAATTCCATCTTCAGGTATTCACACACCAGTCCAAACCCCTGTTGCTGTCCTGGCTGCTGCATGGATCAGTTTGAGGGCAGATTAGGGATCTAAGGCAACACAGTAAACAGGATTGATGGTGTTGCACATGAATTGATGGGTTGTAGCAAAGTGCCTTCAGATATGCTAAAATGGTGGAACAAGCTACCCAGAAAAGCTGCGGCTGCTCCATCCCTGGAATTATTCCAAGGCCAGGCTGGACAGGGCTTTGAGCAACCTGGTCTAGCGGAAGGTGACCCTGCCATGGCCACGGGATGATCTCTAAGGTCTCTTCCAATCCAGGCCATTCTATGGTTCTGTGAAACCCTGCGGGTGACAGCGTTTGGATGGATTTGGGAAAGAGGAGAGCTTGGCGTTGGGGTCGCCGGTGGCCCCAGGAACGGCGGGACGCCAGCTGGCCGGAGCAGTGTTGAGGGCCAGGCTGTGGCAGCTCGGGACGCCGTGAGGGGAGCAAGGGGCCTGGCTTGTCCCCGCACCCCACACCCGGCACCCACTCTGCCCGAGAGCCGAGAGCCGTGCAGGAGGGAAGGGAGAAGAAACCCCCATCCACAGCAGCACTTCGTACAGCCTCCGGAAAAACTCGGTGAGAAGCCTGACCCGCCCCGATCCCGCCTCTCACGGCAGCACGGCTACTCCGCCGCGCCAAACCCAGCGGCGGCCGCACCCTGCCCAGCTCGGGATTTAACGCCCCGCCCGCTCCGCAGCGGCCACTCCGGAGCTGTTTTTCCCTCACGTTGGCGCCAGAGTTCCCCGTTTCCCAGCGGGCGCAGACATCACCCAGCCCTGCCCGGCCCCGTTCCCGGCCCTTCCCGCCCTGCGCGGGCGGTCCCGGCGCGTGGCGCCCCCGGCGCTCCCTTGGCCGCCGGGCGGGATCGGGCACCGGCGGGACGGAGCTTCCACTCTCCGTGGGACCGCCCCCGAACGGCGTTTCGGGCTGTGCCCCTGTCCTCCCACCGGCCCTTCTTCCCATGCACCCCGAGCCGTCGTGTTCGCGGCCCCTGCGGGGATGAACGCTTGTCTGTGCAAACTAGGCATCTGAGTGGTGTCAGCACAGCCAGCGCACCTGAATGTGCTCCTTGTTCCTTCCTGGCACTCTCTCCTACCAGACAGATTCCTGCAGTCAAAACATTTTGGTGTGAAGCAGCTCAGCAGCCTGAGTCGCAGGTGCGGGAATCACCGGGCCCAGTGTTTGGAAGGGCGCTGCGGTTTCTCGCCATGAAGTTCCCGTAGAGTTGGCACACCCCGTCGGGGGAAGGGGCTGGGAAATACTCCGAGGGACCCACCGATGGTTTGGTGTTTTTTAGACGCAGTGCTAAGAAGGAGCAGGGGGCAAAGCCCCTCTACTTCCAGTTTGTCATCATGCTTCCAGTAAGAGCCGATGTTATTTCCAGGCCCTGGCTCCTTTCTTTCCTGGGTTTAACTGGTGTCTCCTTCAGTCCCTCAGGCACTGCTGACAAACCGGCATTCGTCACAAGCATCCTCTCCCAAAAACTGGATATTGTTTACTTCGGCAGTACTGTCATAGGAAACCCTGCTGGCTAACACTGCATAAACACACTGGGGTGTTCAAAGCTCTGTGTTATTACAGGTGGTGAATGCATAGCACAGTTCCTCATATTTAGAGACTTGTAAAGGCTCATCTGAAACCCTCTGAAACTCTCTGCTTTACTTTGATAAATTGGTTGTCCTAAATCTAAACTGCAATTGCTTGGGGAAGGGATATCCAAATGTCCCTTCTCATGTGTGTGTCATAAAGAAAGACCCAGATAGCAGTAGGATGAAGATTCAGGAAATTTCTAAAACAATGGTACTTTCTAAAATACCAGAACTTTCCTGTGACCATGCCCTAATCACTGCCAGGTTCATGACCTTGCTCCTAGACTGCACATACACCTGTCTTGTGCCCTCTCTCCTGCTTCCTCCATCTCCAGTCCTGCCACACTGATAGATCTATCCAAGCAGAACACAAGAGCCTGGAAGAGCAGCTGAAGCTGTGGAGCAGCATATCCTCACTCTGCCAAACAGCTCACTCGCTGCTGTCTCTGGACTGGCAGAAGAGAGGGGTACCTCTGACCACTAATAGACTTGCTCCCAAAATTAAAGGTTCCTGTTATTCCAAATTAGTCACTCCATGTGCATGAGTGCAAGCTGAACAGCCAGCGGTGAAAACATGGATGATGCCCAGATGCAAACAGGCCTTTCTGAAGAGAACCTACTGGACGTCGGAGACTACAAGTGCAGCTCTTCCACAATTCACGTCCTCACCAAGCAGGCAGTTGTGTTCCAAACTACCCTATGCTGGGCTGCTTTCGGAGTGCTCAGCACACAGACAAGCACTTGCAGCAGCCAGCAGTGTACATAAAACGGGCATGTGAGGGCTACAGTGGTCTGCATTTATTACGTGTAGTGGGCCAAAACAGCATACTAGAAGAGAAGTATCTATACCATGCTAACCACTCCATGTTAAAATGGGCTCTTTCTGTAGAGCACAACCTTCCATGCAGAAACTAACTTCTCCTTTGCTGTCTATATTGTGTGTTATGGAAAAAAATTGAGATTATAGAACATCTGGAACGGTCTCTGTAAGTTGTATCTGTGTCTCCTGACGCAGCCAAATGGCAGTTCATGTTTACAGTATTTCCCAGTGAAGCTGACATGATGGTACATACAATTTCTCCTGCTCCACACAGACATGATGCCGGGCCTTGGTCAATGAACACAGTCCTGTTAGAGCACAACACCGGCATGTCTTTGGAACTGTCTATACTGTGAAACATAACTTGTTTTGAACAGAAGTTACACTTTGTTGTTGTGAGAAACTGTTCTAAAAAAGTATCTTGAATGCTTAGTCTCCGCCAAACACCAAGTGAAATACTCTCGCGGGTGTTTTTGCCCATGTAAAGTTTTGAAAATAAAAAACTGAATCTGTGCCTCGGGTTTTGGGGTGGTTTTTTTTTCTTCTACAGATCTTTACATCCGTATGGTATGTTTCAGAGCTGTGCATATAGCTCATTTCTTTGATGCATGAATATGAGCTCCTCAGTGAAAACTGGGGACAAATTTATAATTGGCTGAACTGTAAGATGAACACCTACCCTTGTGAAACCTACACCACAGTCGTAATTCCAATTGAAAGGTAAGGTTGAAATGTTTCTATGATATGATAAATCTTCTTAGGCTTCAAGACTTTACTGGGATATACAGCGCTGCAGTATCTCGTATAGCACTTAGAACTGTTACGTCTTTTATGTGAATCACCATATGGGTCCTTGAAAAATTAATTTTAAAATGTTTGATTTTAATTTAGCAGTTCTTTCAAGGTAGTACAGCCTGAGCAATCACTACTGGGCCCTTTGGGAAACAAGAGAAAAGGAAAAAAAAGAGAACATTTTTGGAATCATTTTCTTTTGCCCAAGTCGGTACCAGCCGGCAGAAGCAATAACGAAGGGGCTGCAGGACTGCTCTCAGCTATTATTGTGCCTGGCTCACTCTCAGCATGACTCACTGCAGACAATATATAACACCACTCGCAAGGGAAATGAACAGTAAATACTTGGCCCTGGATATTTTTTTTTAAATCTCTTCAGTTTGGGGGTTTTTTTTCTCTCTGATTTGTATCCCTTTATCCTCACCCATGTGCTATATAAGCCTCTCAAATCTAATGTCCATAACACCACCCCCCACTGGTAGCAGCAAGCCCTTCCGCCGCTGTAGGGTTTACTTTGCAGAGGTTTACAAGGAGAGGCATTATTGAGAAACTGTATGTGTTAACCCAGTGGCACAGGGTTGCTCCAACGCCTTCCCTCTGGTTTTTCTTTTCTTGGGGGAGGGGTGACTGCTATTCTAGTTAAGTGCATCTCTTGCTTTGCTGTAGCAGCCAGGCTAGCTTAGGAAGAAAACCTTGGGGCTAAACAGGCTAGGAGTGCAGCCAAGGGGGTCAGGAGATGGCTTTAAGGATTATTCTACATAATTAAAAGCTGACTCTGAACATGCTTCCTGGTAGCCTGTCTTCAAACATACAAACCTTTTTAGGTAATAATTCTTGGTCCTCATTTGTGTCTGAGGGATTTGTAGGTTAAAGTTGCCATACAGGTAGTGAGTCAGGAATACCAATTATTCATCTAAACTATAAAAAGGCAACACCTTCCTAAACCTGCCCTAGTCAGTGAGAGCTGGGGGTAAAATATAAATAGATTAACATGCATGTGTTTTTTTTGGTTTGTTTTTGTGCAATGCCCTCTGGGTGCAGCTGATGTCATTCTGCAGCAACTTTCTAGATTAAAAAGTGAGGATTCTTCTCCTGAAGTGCTCTGTGATCAGAACTGGGCCTGAACATTATTCTACCAGATAAAACCTGAAATGCTGAAGACCCACATTCAAGCTTATATTGTGCCAGCTCCAAGGAAGACCCTTTTATCTTCAAAGACTTCTAATCAGCTGGAGACAAGACTAGAATTTATGTCCTCCATTATCCATATTCTAGGCTAGTGGCTGCCCCATCAGCCTGTACAGTACAAGCATTTGTTCTCCAGCCATCCCCCATCCCAAATCAAAATTATGTTAAGAGCAACAGACTCCTATAGACTCTTGTGTTTGCTAAAACAGTATATTCTGACATTTCAGGCAAATATTCTAACCAAGTCTGTGCAAGCTGCATTGATTTACCTTTCATTATCTAAAAATAGATCCCAGCAAGATGTTGGTACCAAAAAAGCTAGAAGCAATGGAAAAGAGGAGAAAATACTGAACACACATATTGATTATATATACTGTGAACAAGCACTTGCTTATCTAATGCTATGATGCACAAATAAACAGACTTAGAATCAAGGCAGCGTATGCTCACTGATTGAAATAAATGACCAAGTATGAAGAGGGATAAATCACACTTTCACATCAAAGTTGTGAAAAATGCATATTGTATGTTTTGCCTGATTTTCTACCAGAATTATCAGTTTTCTATTTCAAGAGAAGTTGCAATAAGCCAGAGTTCATCCTCCAATGACGATATATTTAAATCAGACCCATTGGGATTTTTTCATACTGGCTTTTCTACTACTTCAATTAAAATCCAGTGTTTTGTAAATAGGTCCCTTGTCACATATATAACAAAACAGAAAGAGACACCAAATAATTAACTTACTATTACAGAGAGAAATGTGAAGAATCTTGCCCTGTGTAGTCAGCACTGCCTTGTAGTTTTGATGAAACTCGTGTTTGACTGAATCAGTGCCTAATCTTTTCAACTCATTACTGTCTAGTGCCTGCCTGCTTCCAAGTACTTTTCATTCCTTAAAAATCTCTTGTTTACAACCATTTCCTTGTTCAGTTTTTAGAGAACAAAAAGGGAAAGAAAGGCTTTATTCCTTGGATTAGGTCTAGATCACATATAGGAAGGAGAAGAGAGATTCTGCTACACTTTATTCAATATGGTGTTACAAGAAAACAACAGTTACAGCTGACAAACCATTACATCTTTCATAATACAGACAAATTACAAGGTGTAACAAATAATGCGACATTTATTTTACTGTACTGCTTACTATGCTGTTCTTCTGAAGTATATATATATTTAATCACATTAACATTGTTTTCACGTACCAGCCCTCCCCGTTTTTATTTGTTAAAAAAAGAACACCTCTTAGTGCACCATACAAAAATCCGCATGGAAGCTGGCAAGCAGGAATTTTGTATGCAGCACCATTGAAATGCATTTTGGGGGATGGGAATTATTAGTGCATCCTTTACTTTTAGATTTTTTGCTTATGTGAAAAATGCAAGGCAGTAACATACAGTCACTCCACCTAAATGCTGGTAGGGGAGAGTATCGTTATGCTCAGTGATGCAACCTAATTCTGTTTATATGGGGTATCTGCATTTTGCTCCCTTGTCTGTACAGCCTAAACTTTTTATATAACAAAGATTACAAATCCAGTAATATTCACAGATGAATATTTTGTATATGATCATATCAGAGCATTGACTACACACTTGGTTGCATGTACTGACACGGGGGTGTACGTCAGCCACCAGCCCCCAGGGTATTTATTATCTTACCTTCTCTCCCCAGGAGCCTGAAGTGCAGCACCCCCATGCACCAAAGAGAAAGCAAAACCCGCTGTGCCTTTCTCTACTGCAGATTGAATTTTCACTGTTGTACTGATGACTTGTTCGCTGCCATGGTTCTGATTAAAAACAATGGTGAGAATTAAAAGGACCAAACCCATCCAGGACACCATACAGTAATGTAATGTCAGAACTATTGGAGTGTCCTGTCTGGTGTGGTGCCTGCTGGGTGTGGATTAGAGCTGATCTGAACCCAGCAGGAGAGAGAACTAAACCACCTCCAGCTGGTTGAGTGGTAAAGTCAGGTTCTGTGAACTTGAACTTGTAAGGGCTCTCTGTATCATGCAGACCATCTCTATCACCATCTTCCCTGCTCACTTAATATTAGATCCCATACAGAGTTAGAACATGCCCTCCCACTTTTATCTATGCCTGCTATACCTGCTGCCCTGTGGCTGCTCTCCCCTATCACAGCAAAGCCAGATCCTCTCACGTGTCACCAGGAAGGATCTACTGGGGCTCAGTGAAATGGTAGGAAAATGCAAGTTATGCTGCTGCTGGCTATTGACTCTGAGCAAGTCCCACAGGTTCCCCAGGACTGTGCCCCAGAGACTACTGGTCACTGAAGCCACCTTTTGACGGCTGACAGCATGAAACATCGTGTTCCAGGCACCCACAGCATGTCTGGAAGGCTGGGCTACTTCTTGTCTCTGAAGATTCTGTGGGGAACTGATTTGGGAAGGATGAGAGAAGAAAGGGGTAACACTACGGATCTTTGCTGAAGCTGTCTCAAGAGCACTGATGGGGTTTAAAAAGTCCATTCTGCAACACCGAGAAGGGCTGTAGTGAAAACAGCCGGAGAGGTGGGCAGCTGTCAGGGGGTCTTAACTGATGAGTGTCAGTCAGGCTAACCATGCAGGCAAGGGCTCTGCTGGAAGGGGGAAGAGGGAAATCAGGCTGCACTGTCAACTGTCAGTTCCCTGGCCAAAGGAACTTCTACTTTCTCAAAAATACTTGATATTTCCAGCAGATCTGATGTTCCAGACTATTAATTTGCAGTGCTCATGTGAACAGCACTATCAGGCTGAGCCTAGGTCCTTTTGGTGCTGGAAGAACATCCCCAGGGCACAGAGTTTCCACGGGAGAGCAGCAAAACCAAGTCATCACAGGCAATCGGGGCACCTGGAAAGTAGGTGCTTAAGTAAGAGACCCTGGTCACTCCTTAATGATCAGTAGCTGAGATAATCTCATTACTGCTGAAGATTAAGTTACTATTTAGAAACCTAGATATTTTTGAACTTTCCTTCAGGCAATTGAGTTTGAAGATTTTTGGACCAACTTTATTTCAGCGGTTGCTTAAAAGTGAGGATGGGGCAGAGAAGAGAATCTCACACGCACATGTGTGTTCTCACACACACACACACACACACATATACCTGAAGCAAACACTGTACGTGAGTCACTATGGATAGTAATGTGCTAGGCTTGCGGGAACAGTTGGGGAATTACTCTCTATATTAAACTTTCAGATGATTAGTTGAGCAGTGTAATTGCTTGCCTTCAAATTTAAGCTGTCAAGTAGAAGCATCTATGAAACTACCCTTATATTCCTAATCGAAATCTTTGTTACATTTTCAAAAATTCTTCAGATTTTTGCAGCAAGTTTTTTTTCTAAAAATAGCTAATTTTAATCATCAAACTGCACACGATTTAAGTAGCAAAGATAATGTATAAAAGACTTTTCTCTTACAAAAAAAAAGAAACATGAAACCCAAACAAACCACGTCTAAGGCAGTTTCAGTGTGTGTTAAATTCAGAAGTTCAGTGGTCATTTTTCCCCCTATAAACACAGGGGAAAAACTGTAGTAAGTACTAAATAAGATTGTGACTGAAAGTGGCTTTCAGATGGCTTTTTGAAGATCCTGAAACAGAGATGTCATGGGGGAAAATTGTCTTTTAATGGCTGTGCAAATATTGAGAATATCTCCACAGTTCAGTTCTTTGAAAGTGTACACTCCTGTCATAGTTCATTAAGAGACCTTTTGTAGCTACTTGTGCATTCAAGGATTTGCCTTATTGGGTGTTTTTTTCTTATTAAACACTGCTGGAGTTTAATAAGATGGCAGTAGCACAAATCCTTTTCCCCTCCTTTTAAACACTGAAAGCTAACCAAAGCGTTACCACACTTCCTAAAAATGTAATTCAATGCATCCAGCAAGCAAAGGATGTCAAATTTATGTGTAGAATAATATTGCCTAGCAAGCATTTCTGTCTGAGCAGGACTATAACTCAGCAGTGATTTTTTCACCATACCCTGCCTTCTCTGAATGCAAAGCATTGTATACAGTCAGGGCAGTTTTTTCACACCCCTGAACACAATGCTCTCCCCAACCAAAATGTAGCAGGGGCTTCCTTTTCTAAAATCACACACACAACTTAGTTTCTTGCAAAGTTTGCATTTGAATGATTCATTCAGAAAAGCTAGCTAACTAAGGATCATGTAGTGCCTTCCAATCAGTTCAGAATACCTACGGAAAATAACTTCAAAGGTGCCTTGGTGTGGAACAGCAAACAGTCTGGGATAAGGAAAATTCTCTACCTTGTTTTGTACGTGGCAAAGTAACAAAGCTAGATTTAAAGGCTTGTTCAACAGAAGTTTTTCGGTACCTTAGTATCTGCCTTGAATTAAACAGAACAGTCTCATCATCTCTATTTTCAAGAAAATATTCCAAAAGGTGAGGAAAAGCATAGAGATGTTAGCCAAGACCCATGAAAGATATATTCTTGAAGGGAATAAAACCATAAAGAATTCACTGTATATCTGTCAGCTGCATACATCGCATCATTTTTGCTTTGTCCTTCTCACAGGCCTATTTTGAAAACTGGCATGCTACATAGCCTAAGCAGAGTAACCAAATTTAGAGTATTGAAGTAAACATGCAATTATTGCCATGTTTTTTAAATGGATATAAGTGGTCTGAGGGAATAATGAAAAAGAAATAACCCAACAACACTTGAGGAAGAGTGGCAAGGTGCTGTAATTGTCAGCTGATCAGACAAGTTGGGCTTGCCCTGGAAGAAATAATCTTCCCATTGGTTGCAAACTATGCAAAGAAAACACACAGTCCTTTATGCCACTGTTGGCTCTTTTTATACAGTTGTTACTGAAGAAGTGTGAATACCAAATGTGTTGTCTGAAAGTATTTAAGACATTGCTGGTGAAAGCATAAAAATCCTTACAAAGATGCAGCGCTGCAGTGGAAAATCAAACAAAACCAAACACAAAAGACTGAAAGAGTACATGCCATGTATCAGTAAGCAAAAGCTTAATCTTCACATAGTTCTCTGAAATCACAAGGTATCCAAATGCGTGCAAGGTTTTAAATAAATTGCAGGGAAAAAACAGGGTCTTGCCAGCTTCAATTTTCTTTTGAATGAAATCCACCATACAGAAAGAAAGGAAACAGGCCATGGTTCCTTCCTGGTGTCGGCCTCCTCATTAGGTTTTTGTTTCCCTCCTCCAACCTGGTAAATTTAATCCTGCAAGGAAACAATATAAATTATAATAAGCCTCATGAATTGCATTTTTAAATGGTTTTTTACTTGGTAAAATATAGGTTAGTCCAAAGCCAGTTATGAAGACACCAACTCAGAGTGAAGGACAGACTTCCAAAGCATGTTTAGAGCTAGTACCTCAGGAAAATGAACTTAAAACACCAATGGTTCAGGGTGGTTGCCTAAGTGAGATATATTAATTCATATTCATGTGTCTCTGCCCCAAGAGCTAATCTTCAGAGGTGCCACTAGCACTGACATTCTCCATGGAAATTATAGACAGTCCTAAACAGACAGTCAGCTCTTCTAAAGGTGGTGATACATCCTGAATGCAAAGGAAGGTTGCTAAAAATGCTGGCAAGCTTCAGGAGTTTACAAGCCCTTTCTCATAGAGTCCCTAGCGATCTCCTGCACATCAATGCTTGCAACTAGTTTCTGAAAAGGTCTCCTCAGGTTTCCTTCCCAATAGTTGTTTGAGGTACCCTGGGGCAAATCACAGCCATTTCTGCAAACATAACCAGGTTATGGGGCTCCTTGGTGTGCTGTGCTTAAATGTATTCACCTTTATTTCAGTGTATTTCTGTTACCAGGCAGATAACTAAAAACTCTCCTCTAAAATACAAAAATAAACACTGTATCAATAGTTTCACTTATGTTGTCTTTCACTCTGCTGATGTAGAAGCTCAGAGCAGTGGCTGGACTTGCAAGAAGGTATAATGATGTTTTTGAGGTTTACACAAAACAGGAGGCAGGCTAAAAACGTGGGACACAGAGTAAAACAAAGTATCCAATAACTGCAAAAAAGAGCCAGGTGAAGGCTAAATGAAGGCTAGATGAACTGAAGCCACTGAAAATATTTTATAATTAACATATTTAACTCTTAATAAACATCCAAGTAAAATTCTATGCCAAGTAATAAAGCGTGACTTTCTGAGAATGCCTGAAAATGTATTTGTTAGGTTCTCCAAGACTGTAACTACAGACCTGATACATTTTAAAAATGCAGTTGTGGGAAGACAGACAGTCAGGTGTGAAGGAATTTAATCACTTAAAAAAAAAGAATGCTGAAATATTCATTGAGCATGGAACTGGTTTGTATTAGCATGTCCTAAAACTACTTAAATCAAACAGGATGCGGGTGCCAGTGAATCTAGTCTAGCCCTCATTTCATAAACAGGAGGAAAACAAGGCATCAGTTTTAAACTGTAGTTTCAAGCATAACATTTTAATGTGGCTTTCAACGAAACAGCCCAATCTCTACACAACATCTTAACTTCCATAATTTCCAGAGTTCCTGTCATGATTCTTGAGAGCCGTTCTTCTGTTCTTTAAGCACCAGGATACCTGAGTTGGATTAAAAGAAGCCTGTTCTTAAGCATCTTGGGCCCTCTTGGAGCTTGGTCTACCACCTCTAGAGTCCTTCTTGGGTTATTTCCTAAATGCCTCTGGAGTTTGTGTGGACTGTCTATTCCACATGAAAGTCCCACTTTCCCTGGGGTCTAGGAGCTTCACTGAAATGCCAGTAAATCTTGTTTCAAGGAATACATTCAAGCTGAGCATTTAGTTTACCCTTCAAAAGCTTAAAAAGAAAAGCAGTGTTTGGCACGTGCAGAGATTTGCAACTGCTCAGTGGTGAAACACCATTGGCAATATTCCCCAAATTCCACATTTCCCTTCCCTCAAAAGCACTTTTCGGGGATGTCCTTTTTGGAGCCCCTCCTTAGAAAGAAGCAACTAAACTCCCAAAGCTCCTTCCAACATTCAGCTTGCATTTGCCCCC
Source organism: Atrichornis clamosus (assembly GCA_013400975.1). NCBI lineage: Eukaryota > Metazoa > Chordata > Aves > Passeriformes > Menuridae > Atrichornis > Atrichornis clamosus. Next base: position 139,608 of record WBMZ01013166.1, on the reverse strand, counting down.
ACCACCATCCAAACTACAGATGTGGAAAGTGGGCTTGCAATTTGGAAGCCACATCTGCCCAGATCCAGAATAGCTGGCCTGATTCCAGGCTAAACCCAAATTACTGGAGTTTCAGAGACTGGCATAAGCAGCAAGGACATCTGAGACAGGTAACAGAATTACAGGGATAGAAAAGCCTCTGGATGGATGCTTTTCGAGTAGTTATCAAATTTCTCTGATTTGAGAATAACTGCAATTACATTCATTATACAGAACTTCTCCTTTCTATCAGTGGACCTCAGGACAATTTCTAAAGGAGTTAAGCATCACACTTCTCCTAGGGTTATGCTACAATTTCCCAGTAACAACACTACATTTTCTGGTTTCAAGTTTGGCTCTCTAGGCAAAGCTGATGACACGTTCTCCAGGCCAGGGCCTGAGCTTGTGAAATGGGGAACACCTTTATTAGAAGCTTAGCAGTGCCAGAATCGAGCCCTAGAACATCAAGAGCTTCCTTAGAAATGAATAAACTGAGAGCTGCTACCATGTAACACATAGGGTAAACAATATTTGCACACTGGCAACCACTGCCAGCATCAATGCAGACCATGGGCAGAACACTGAAGACTAAGAAAGGGTAGCAGAGGTTATGGGTTTCCTGCTCTGTCTCATTATAAGGCAGCTGACAGTTTTATGATCACAACTCCACCAGCCCCAACTTTGCTGGGTCCTGCCATGCCAGGGACTCAAGATTTAGAGTAGATCAAACAGTAAAATCACTAGAAAAGAACATGATTTGATGCCACATTTCACCAATGGTTCTGGCTGGTGAAAGCTAGAAGACACAGTGCAGCTGGAACAGTGTGGTGGTCACAGTCTCTCTGCAGACGTGTTGAAGTGCACCGCATGCCCGGTTTGGGAAGCCATCCTGCCGGATGGACGCACTGCTCACACCAGTGCCCAAATAGCCAGGGTATTTTAAGGCTGAACCCCCTGTCTGGCTGCCGAGATGTTTCCAACTGTGTATAAACTCCTTACATGGCACAAGTGTGGTGCTTTGGAATAGATAATGTTTGCCTCTGAATCCCTAATTCTCTGAATGATTACTGTCAATTCAAAGTGGAGTCAACAGGTGAAATCCCTTCCCCTGCCCCAGAGAGCCCTCGTGGAGCGCCAGCTTCTCCTATCTGAGGAAGAAATTGAACACAGGTACGCCACTTGTCAGGGTGTCAGAGGAATGCTCTAATCACTGTGCTCCTTGTCTTTGCATTTGTTTTTGTTTAAGATGAGACATCAGATAGACACCTCTCCTAAACTGGAGAAAGAGGAGGGTGTCTCTTTATCCGCAGCAGAAAATTCACAATAAAACAAACAGAAAATTTTTAGACTGGTATGAACCAATCTTTTTATTAAAAAAACATTGTTTCTTCAGTGGAGCTCTTGAACTGAAGCATCAGTTGTTCACACAACCAAGACCTGAGGCAGGGCCCTCCACACAGTGCTGCCGTTCAGTTCCCAGATGGCGTAGTATTCCATGTTTGCATTTTTAAAGTTATATTTTAGAAATATCCTAGCTTAGAATTTAATACATTTCCCTCATCATACAAATCAAAGTTTTGCCTGATGACTTGGCAGATTATGTTTATGGCCTCTGGTCACAGCTTTGCTTATAAAACTGTAAATTGTTACATGGAATATTTACAACTTGTGATTTCCCAAGAGCAAAATAGGATTCTTTTGTATCTCCTTAAAAACCAAACCAAAACAACAAACCCCAAACAAACAAACAACAACGAACCCTCAAACATAACAGAATGCCTTAAAAATGAACTTTTTTCACCACAGATCCCAGTACTTCTGGTTTTCATGACTTTTCTGCTAAATCTAATAACTTTTTACAAACAAGTTAATGATGTACTAGAATATTAAGTGACCTACATGAAGTGACTCATTTCTATGTTTGTTACCTAGAGAAATCTTCTGCTGTATACATCCTGTTTGTCCCAGACACCGAATGGGATAGAGTGTTAATCCACCTTAAAAACAGCAGATGCCAACTTCAGAATGCAGTAGCTGTTGATGTAACAGTGGTTCTAGAAGGGGATACCAACCTTGTAGTTTAAACATTATTCATACTCTCAAGACTTGAGGCAGAGGAGGGTGATTAAATCCCAAATATTTTTCTTTATTTTAATTAGTGAAAGAACATCCTTTCCTGTAAAAATGCCAGTTCAATCTATGTTCTTTTGGCAGCATCAACATCCTTCTCTAGGTACTTTTAATTTCTGTATAAATTATCACATTGGGTGGAGCTTGCTCCCGCAGTGTCTTTAGCATGCAAAGCACACTCGGAGTGCAGGTCTATTTATGTGGCAGCTGATTTAGCATTATTATACGAGTATTCCAGATTTAAAATAAAAATGTGAGTTGACAACTGGAGATACCATATTCTTTATGAGCTGAAACATGGAGGTATTTAAGATCATCAACAATAATACTCTTTTTGCTTCTCCCTCCACCACACATGCAGTCACCACAGATACTGTTCATCCTCTCTGAAAAAAAGTACAGTATTAACAGGTGATTTTCCCCACACCTTTTATTCCTATCTTTGTTAGAGAAGTCATTTGAAAAAGCCAACCAAACATTAGCAATACTATTTGCACTCAGATAATATCTACATGCAACTTGTTGCTATAAATATTAATTAATTGGATCACCAATACCCATAATGCAACTTTATTTTGACCTGCATGCCCTATGAACTAGATATTTTTTGGATTCAATTTCCTTAAAACCAACTGTCAGCATCATGTGATGGAAGAGATGAAAAATGAAAATGAGCGTTCCTGCTGTGCAGGTGAGTGACCTGTGGGAGACAGCTCTGCCTGCTAGGATTTTTACACGTACCATCAGACACAGACCAATTGATTAGATCATCTTATACCTGCCACCAACTAGGCTCGAGAGACTAATTAGAGAGAGTACTGCCTGCGCAGGCACCCCATTGACACCTAATTTGCTCAGCCAAAGCCTTTGGGGAGAATGTATTATCTCTGCAGCTGCACTTCATGCATTTCTGATTTGAGGCATAAGCAAGGAGTACTTCTTCACTCTTTTGAGCAAACTGAGTATATAAGCCCTTAAGTGCTAAATACAAGCAGACAAATTAAATCTGGCTAGCCGTCAGATTGCTTTCCCCCATCAAATATATATATATATACACATATAATATATATATACATACAAATATATATATATATATTCCCCCATCAAATATATATATACACATATACATGCATACATAATATATCTGTCTATAATATATGTGCAGAAATGCAAACATACAAAAAAATGTGAATGTATGAGTCTGAATATGTGTAGAAAGGATGGGTATATAAAGACATTTCTATAAATATATGCTTTAAAATATGCAATCACACTATATAGTGTGCCTTCCTTCAGAGGGAAGTTTTACTTCTGTGAAATTTAAAAGAAATGTATTTGTTCTAATATATGAAAAATAAATGATCTGCAGTGTTATTAGCTCAGGCTCAGAATCACCCCATGGACAAGGCTCAGTAGATTGCTGCCTGTAAAGTTGCTTTGTGTATCTTCAGAGGTGGTAGTTCAAAGATTATTTTGGTATACAGCTTAGCTTTGTTGGAAGCTTTTCTTCGATGGACTATCCCTTGTTTGTGGTTTCCTGAGCAATACTGTTCACTAAAGCTAAATATAAGGTTACTTAAATTGCTTTCTGCTGGGCTTTAGTTTTATCTAGTTATCCATGCCCCAAAATACACAGGAGAGGCAAGACTTAAGGCTGTCATTAAAAATTTATTTAAAAAAAAAGGAAAAGAGACACACTAGAAGAACTATGATTTTCTTACAAACTGAGAAGAGTATGAAGAAAATATTTTCAGCTATAGGTTGGTTAGTGATTCCTGAACTCAAATGCCTTGTAACACACAGGAAACAACATCACCTTTAAAATAGCACTGAAACCAAGTATCTTCTTCCCTGTTATGTGTCTGCAAAGTAACTTTCAGGAGTTGAGTAAGGCTGAATTATTACAATTTAATTTCAGTTTATGTCAAAGCCCGTGTTGACAAGGTCAGTTGATAGTGTCAACTCAGGATCCTGCTTCGCTGTAACTAAGAACTAAAGAAGCCTTAGCAAAATATGTGCAAGTTACCTGTGTGGCCAAAATATCAGGTGTAATCTCCTTTGCAAAACACACTATAAATGTGACATCCAGTCTTGTTCTTAGGATGGGGCATAACTTAATAAAGAGAGAATATCCTCACCTTCCTCCCCTCAGACAGGTCACATCTTTACCAATTCACTTTATATTTCTTCAGCAAATTTAATATCATTTAATGTTTAAATGTCACCTCTAGATTATCTTGGCAATTGTTAGCTACTGCTCTTTCACAGATGCAGCACTGTACAGGATACTTACATATTATAATGATAACTGCTATCAGTATTTAGCAGTAAACCATATTTGACAAGTAAGTAACAAAGGATTTACTGATTAATTTTTTTCTGCTCTTTTAACCTGTGTCTTAGTTACTATATTGGTATTCTTATACACACTGGATTTCCCAGACTCTATCTAAAGTAATGAAAATTGCTGTGTATTCTTCTCCACAGTTCTAACAAATAAATCATAATACAGATTCATATGGACGTATTCCTGTGTTACTAATTCCTCTCTCCACAAAGAATTTTTCACATATTGGCTGCCTCTGAGCAGAGCCCTGCAACTCCAGATCAAGAGATTTGTGTGTGGGAGTTGACTGCAGTTTCAGGGTGGGTGCGCAGGGATGACCCAAAAGAAGTGAGTGCTAGACAAGGACTGTAAACTAGTCAGAAAATAAAAAATCAGAATAGCAACACAATTATAAACAAAATGATTTTATGGGTATACTTTAAATAAGTTACATAACCTTTGAGAGGTGAGAGGTCTGTGGCCCTGTGGATATGGGGCTGGAAAACAGAAACTAAGACTTTCCTACTGAATGTGAATTTACTCTAGGCAAGTCATTTCATCCCACTGGAACCTGTTTTGTAGCAAGGGCACTGGTTTATATCCCAGCTTCTGGGTTTAGAGTGTCTCCCAAAAGTAGTGCCCAGTTTTAGCTAGAGCCACCAATATTCAAACTACATAAATACAGTTGTATTTATCAAAAATGCAACCTTTGGCAGTGCTTGAAATCCTTACTTGGACTGTGAGTTTTCCAAATTGTACCTTTATGTGCAATAAGAGTTCAAAATGGAAGTCCTGCATCACCTAAGACTCTGTGAATGTACTCCCAACAGTCCAGTGTGGGAGGTTGATTATGAAGGGCCAAGACTTACCCTTAAATTATACACCAGTTGCTAAGTAGCATATATGCATATCAGTAATTGCAAACCAACCGTGCATACTTTGCACACAAGTCTCTTCAAAATATTATAATGAATTCCTCCATAGTGTGCCTTGTGAGGAAAGAAAGGAATACAAGCCTGATTTTCACTGTAATGTATTTTATTCACAGTATTCATTTCCAATGTTATTTGATAATGTGATTGCTTTCACAGTTGATTTGTAGGTATATCTTTAACTTTGAGTGGCTGTGGTAACTTCCAAATTAGTTTTCTACAAGTCTTTCAGCAAAAATTCTTTCCTACCCTAGCTGCCCACAGCTGAAGTTTTTCTTTGAGTTGAGAACAAAGTCCACAAAGCCTTTCATAATTACCATTTGAATAAGGCTTCACATGAAAAATGGCCAGGACTGAATCTACTACGCATCTTCTAGTTTTTGAGAATAAAGCACAGCCCTCTGTGAGTGAGCTCTGGGAAAACTAGTACTTCAGATGAAGATACTACAAAAATAGCAGTGTTATTGAGCTCAATATAGTTTGCAAGCAAAGCCATTGAAAACTTATTAAAAACAAAAATGCAAACTGAGGATTTTGGTACACATCAAGAACAGAAAAATATTAGTGCTAGTTGTTTGCAAGGATATACTTCTCAAACCTGACGAACAGCTAACTCCTTACAAATTCTTACAACTTTTTTTTAATCTGATTAACGTGATATGTCTGAATTGCAATGCTTCTCACCCTGATAACTTGCAGAAAAGCCTGCCAAAGAGGAACTGACTGAATGTGAACTGGAGAAATGCTGTCTCCCTGGATCTATAATGAGAACTGAAACCTACAATTTTTGCCAGTGTTTGACACAATGGGATCCTTATCTCAGTGGTAGCACAAGCTCTCGTCTCTGAGACAGATAAGTATATGCTATGCCTGAATAAAATTTGTAGATAGCTTAATTAAAATATCTGAAAGAAAAAAAAAAGAAAGAAAAGCCTATCTGTTACAGTTGTATATAACAGAACTCAGAAAAGGAAATACCTGTTGGAAGATTATATAAAGTCATTAATTCTCTGGTTAACAGGTTTTTTACTGGTTTGAACCCCTCTCTGGATAAAAGGAGCACCAGAAGAACTGGTGAGAGATCTTATCATTGCTAAACTCTCTTGCAAAGATAAACAGTCAAGGGATGGGAGATTCAACTAGAAGCAACCGGATGCAGGCGAGCTGAACTGTGGTTCCCTTCCACCATGTCTGATCTTTGTGGCAGAGCCAGCTTAAGAAATTCCCACTTCTGCAGACCTCATTCCTTGCTCCTGCCCTGCAACTTGTGCCCCTTTCACTTGTATTGTAAAATTTTCTGTGGAACTCCCTGTACACTGGATCATGAAAAGTGTCAGAAGTGACATTTTTATGTAGAACTTCTCAGTGATCCAATCTACACCAAACTTTCAAATAGCTGCAACATCACAACTCATGGGATTGAAAACTGGTGAGGGAGCAAGAAGTAACTGCCTGGATAGAGCTAGGCAGAAACTTATCACACTGTTCTTGTCTGCAAAGACAAAATCATGGAATAACATCCTTATTTTTCATCAGCAAGCATTCCCCTGCTGAGGCATTCCCCTTAGTGCATTACTAAGAACAAAGCTTCACTTTCTAACATCTAAAGCCACCTCCCAACTCACAAATGGCTAATTATTTTCAGGTATCCAGAAACACTGTGAAATCTGCCTTAGCCAGCCACTTAGGGGAGCAGACACAAGTTGTCACATAATGACCTACTAATTAAAAAGGAAGAAAACCATACTCAAAAGATCTGGGAATACCCATAAGATAGCCTAATAAGGATAATCTCCTGTACATGTTTCAAGGGAGCAGCAAACAAGAGATGGCTGAGAGCCCATGCCCCTGTCTGGAAGTTCTTTGAATTTTTTTGGTTGGCTTTAATTTTTTTTAGCAGTAAAAATATGTTGGCCTGCAAACATATCAAGGAGATGTTTTAACAGTTTGTGAAGCTTCAAGTTGTATTTAACCAGAGTTCAGAGAATCCACAAGGAATAGAAAAGCACCTGATTCTTTATAGGTCACTATTTAGCTTTGAACAACGAATACAACCATAACAGTTCGTGGAGAGCAAACCAACTGTGCCCTAATCCAAATACCACACATGAAACCTTCTGACTGCCAGTGTCAGGAATGATGGTCACTGTTATTAACAGTGCTATTTATCAACTAGAACCTTGTCGCTAGCGGGCCCGGACACCAACGACACGGACGGGCTTATGTAGATGCAAACCGACCTCTTTATTATATTTACAAAGGTGCTTATATACCTTAGCACGCTGGACTAACATAAGGTCATTGGTTCACTGACTAGCCACCCCCCAGAGGGATTGGCTGGACCCAGTAACTCTTACCTCATGTTTTCTTCTTTGGTCTCATAACAAGACCATAGTTTACAATACTTTTAGATTGTTTTCCTGCAGCATCCTTGAGAAAGCCTTGCTTTCTCACAGATGCCTGTCAGGAAACTGAAATCTCTTTGCACCCAGGCGTGTAACAGCCACAGAACCTAAGCTTATTTATTTATTTATTTATCTATTAAATCTGAAACACAACAGCTGACCAACTCAAAACTCAAGTGAGATGATGTGCCTGACTATCTCCTTCCACTCCTCCCCATCTAACATAACAGCAAGTACAGAATTTCAGAGAATTTAATCAGAAATTTATTCCTGCCTTTGCCAGTCACGGCTTTATCCCCAACACAAAGTCTGCTGGACAAAATGCCTGCCAGATGACTCATCAGCATTCACCTCTTACCAAAAATTAAGCACTGCTTCATGCAAAAATTAATGTATCCACTGGTGCTTAAAAATAGGGCATTTTGTGTACATGTGATTGTTAACATTAGTCAAGTTACTTCTTGAAAGATAAGTGCTCTTGGAACAAATTTAATATTACTGGTGTAATCAGAGTAGTTAAGGGATAGTCCTGAGATGGGTGTGGACCATTTTGCTCTAACAAAGATTCCTTGGAATTTAAAGATACCTCCATAAGGGATCACAACACTATAAACTACCTCAGTCCCCACAGATGAATGCTAAGCATTAAGAAAACAAAGTGTGAATGTTTATCATTACTAAAATCATTGTAGTAGCCTGCAAGTACCTGCAGGCAGCTTGGAATTAAGTTATTGTTATTGTTATTTCTTTTTTTTAACTTTGAGAAGACAGTGAGTGCTCAGGTGCAGAAGGAAGAAGAAAGAGGGTTGGGTAAACTAACCAAAAAATTCCATTTCTCACCTGTATTTTTATTTCCATTAGTGTTTGTCCTAGACAGTACTTTTCAAGCCAGCAAGGAATTTTTAATCTGGAATGTGGAGTTATGAAAGTCTTTGTTTTAGCTTGACAGAACAGATATCATTGCAGCTGTGTTCTGGACAGCAAAGATCCTTCCAGCTAAACACCATCTGGTTATACATTCTATTTGCTGCTGTGGCTTTTGAGAGACTGAGCATCACACCAAAGTGGTCATGTCAATTAAAATACATTTTTTAGGCCAGCACTGCAACCCTTAAGCACATATAAATTAGACAGAAAGCAGACCTCACGTGCTGAATCAGAAGGATCTTTCCCACAATTACAGTATATTATATTAATGACAAGTTTAAGTAATAGATGCATTTAAATTTTGGAATATATTTCCAAATATCATTATGTGCAAATTTCTTAGTATATGTGTTCACCCATAATATGAATGCCACAGAATGGTATTGACAGAGATATCAGGAGGTCTTTGGAGTTGATCTTTTCAAATTGTTTTCCAACCTGAGAGTTCTTAAAACTAGAATGGAGCAGATGAGGAAAAAAAATTGCACTTTAGGAAATGCAATGGTGCCTTTATGAGATATTGCTTGTCTCTGTGCTCATTCCCTAGAGGGTGTGCTGATACTCCCTGAAAACTGCTATGCAGTCCTTTCACCTACACAGCTCCCACTTGGGATTCTTGCTGAAAATCTATGACATTAGAAATAGTTACTGGCAGCTTCAGGCCAGCTGCTTTCTTTCCTGCCAATTCCATTTTTACATACAAAACCATATGGAGCACAGAAAAAGAAATACTTCCCCAGTGTGATCTCTACGGCATTAAATGGAAAAAATGCTCCAGAATTAGCACCTCTGCAGAGCATCACTATTGCAATGAGGATATCCTATCCAGTACATAAAGAGATCACAAAGCAGCTCAGCAATTTCATTTGTCAGAGTTCCCACTCTGGTTGGGCTAGGAACCTTTTTCACATGTGTGACTAAGATGTTTAAATATTACACGTGATTTGGGAAATCCAGCAGTAGGCTCTTCTCATAGACACAACTTCTACAAAACAGGCAGAATCTACATCCTTTGAAAATCAGACCTCCTTCAGGTATTACAGGCTTCCTTTCTGTTTTTTGAAAGAATTAAATGTTTTTAAAAAGCAGTCTCACACACTTGAGAGGCTTCATGCATGTGGCAGAAATAGTAGATGTCAAATCAGGTGCAACATACTGTGAATTTTGTGGTATGCAAAGACAGGGATCATGGTAAGATGGAGTACTAAAGGCTTTTCTTTCCAAAGTGCCATAAGCATTGGTTTTCTTGTAACTGCAAGAAATACTTAATCTTTTTTTTGAAGCTCCATTATAAAAGTAAGGTTTTGCATAGCTCATTTAAATAGTTTAAATGACACAAGGTTAAGAACAGGAAAGCCTTTCACCAAAGGTGGTTAGTCCTTTTCAAAGATTTCATATTATTTGAAGCTTACTTTCACTGCATTCTTTTAACTTGGCTGCTTCCCAAGTGGATATAAGTTAATTAAATAGGATTTTGACCCTTTAACCTTCCCTATAAACTGCATCTTTACCTAACTCTATTTAAATAAATCAGATAAAAAACCAATCATGTAGCAGAATATATATTTTTACAGCTGCGGAAAAAACAAACATGTCTATTAAGCTTATTTGTAAGTACTTAGTAGTCAAAGCAACAGCCAAGACTCATGGATGATTTTAATTAAAATAAATCTGGGTGGGCACATAAATTCATTTACGATGGCTTTTCTCAAACTGAAACTTCTCTAGCATTACTGAACAGCACTGCACTACAGTAAGTTCTCATTTGTTCATGGCAACTGAAGTTCAACCCACCTGATTAGCTTGTACTTGTTTTGATTCATGCAAAGTGTAACTCTATCTAAGAAAAATATCAAAGATATGAGGCTGACAATTGTTACAGGAACGGAGAGAAAGAGCACAACAGATGGGCAGATAACAATTATAATCAGCACCTCTGTAGCTGGCATGCCCTGGGTTCATTTACCAAAAGGAGGTGAAATAGATGCACCAGGAGAACACTGCATTGCTCTCTACAAACAGATAGTGTGACTTTCTGTATTTCATTAGTCTTTTTCACATTAAAATACAGGCCTCTGACTACTACACCCTTCCAAAAAACAGAAGTGCCTTTTAATTTCACCCAGAAACAAAATATAGTTTAGGTATGAAGAATGATAGCAGTTACATGTGAAGAAACAAGTAACTAGCTCACATATAAAAAATGAACAAAGAACTCAGCTGCCTCTTTGTGCTTAAGTGATGTGCTCCAGCCTTTGCACAGGCAGTAACAAAGACACTGCCACTGGAGCCTGAGCATTGATCACATCTCTCACCATCAGCAGGACTTCATAAATTGAGCTCATCACAGAAATAAATCCTTCCAAAAAGCAAGCCTTTAGTTTGATATATTTATAGTGATACTATCTAACTACCCCAGTGGTGCATTATGTTCACACTGTGCAGCCATTTGGTGATAAATACACACATATTCAAGAAAGTTAGGTTTCTGATCACTGATTGGGACATATTTGCCTGTTTCCTGGCACTTTTCTCAACCCATCACTGCTGAATTAACAGCAGGAAGATGACAACAGTCATAAAATGCATGGCAGGTCCCTGCTGCAGTGTGAGCAGAGGTGGGCGCGGGTGGGGAGGCAGACCTGCACACCAACCCCCACCTTCCAAGGTGCAACTCATCTCCTCACTGTAAGTGCTTGGGGTTTCTTAACGGCATCATGCATCGTGTTTTGTCCACCTTTGTCAAACTGTGTTAGACCAGGGTTGTTACCACTCACAAGCTGTGTAACAAGGATTAACAGGAATAAGCTCTTCTGTTTCTCACATTGCACAGAAGAGGATCATATACTCCCAAATGCTTTGAGAAATCGCAAAGATTTCTCTGCTTCCCTTCACTGTTCCCGAAACAAAGCTATCTAAAGTAAGATCTAGCAGTAGAGGGTGCCCAGAGTAAAAAAAAGAAAAGAAGTGATCAAAAAAGGCACTGGAAATTCTGGAAATTGTAATAAATAAAGGTATGTCAACAGCCTGTAACTCTCCCTCCTCAAACATTTTTATCCCGTCCAGTAATAACCAACAATAACATTACTGTAAATTCAAAAAGATACATTCTTTGTGCTTTGAAAGGGCTTTGCATGGAGTTATTTTAATTATTTTCCTTATATAGTAAGTAGAGGATGAAAAAGATTTCTGAAATAAGAAATGTTATTGTTAACTCACTAATCACAGCTGAGGGACTTAGGGGCAGTCTGGTTTCTGAAATATCTTTGAGCTTATTTTACAGAATTTACTTAGTTGGTGGTATCCCTGTCACAGGGATTTCAATGCAAGGCACCAAAATTTCCTTTATGCAGAAGTACAACAGACAACACTGGATGCTGAAATCATATCCTGGAAAATTCTGGAACACTAGTACTTGAAACAGCAGATTTTTATTAATTTTAGGAAGTTAATTTTTCATTTGTAAATGCCTATTTATGAGGTGATTGAGTTTTGAGTCAATGTATAAATTACACGCTATGTTATTTATTTTTCAAACATAAAATACATATCCCTGCTGTTTTGAGAAACTACTGACCCTTACAAGTCAAGACCGGGGCTTGATTTTTCTCCTTTGATTCTGGGGGCCCCACAGATGAGGGGGTTATGGGCTTCCCTATTTTCCTTCGTGATATTCAACACCCTCATGTCTTGGGACCAAGAGGGTAGCTGGGGGCAACCCAGGTATCAACACGTAGGAAGAGCTGCTAAGGGGACCTTGGAAAAACGCCGAGACGACAGCCAAGGAGCCCCGTGCGGCAGAGCAGACCAGGAGGGCAGTCTGCAGCCAAAGCCAGGCAGTCACACAGCTGCAAACCACGAGGTTTCACAGCAGAAGCTGCTATAATATGGAAATAGATTCTTACCCTCCAGGCCCATATGTCGTCACACCAAGCTGAAGCTGCCAACTGAAATGGGCAATTTCACATGAACTTGGCAGGGTGACTGCCAACACAGAGCTTGTTTTCCACTGGTGCCACCCACTCTGCTAATCCAATTCTGTCTCCTGATTTGCTTTTAAATAATAATGAACACAGCAGATGGGAGGGGAAAATGTTGCTGGATGTTAAGCCAGTATGCGAGTGAGGCTCTTTGCTTTTCATATATCTTGTGCAAACTAGCTCTACATGCAATGTCAAGTGATTAATAGTGGTTAAACGAGAAAGCCAGGATTTGCCATGTTCTCAGTCATTTAATCTTTGACCAGGACAGGCAGGCAAACAAAACAGTCAGAAGGATAACATGCTGAAAGAGAAAGAACAAACTCCCATAACATTTAACTTTGATAAGGATGGGGGTGGACTCTTCTTCACATCCTTGCAAATTGCATTTTGGGTTTGTTGGTTTTTTGAGGGGTGGCATAATGGGGGGCTGCTAAGCACCAGAGCAATATTTAAAATACCTTTCAAGTTAAATACACAGTAATGAGGAGAGGCACTGCTGAGTGTAATCCCATTGCTGACTCCTTTTTGACAAGGAGAGAGGAAACAGGCTGAAGCACCAGTTTAGGGAATAGGGATGTGACTGTCAGGAAAAAGGGCAGAGGGAGGCATGGAGTGGCAGTGGGCAGACAGCAAAGAGTGTACAGCCAGAAGGCTGCATGTCTCTTCAGCAGCGGCAGGAGGACCTATTATTCCCGGGTCACACAACATTATCTCCTGTCCAACAAACAGCAGGTAAGCTTGTTTGCACAGTGCGCTGTGTTTTCTCTTGTGTCAGCCTGACACAGAGGATAATCACCTCCTACTGCTACCTACTGACCTCACACTGAGGGTTGAAAGGTATGAATCCCACTGGCAACACATCTCGGTGAAGGTGAAAGAAGGTATCTGTGTGACTCCATACACCAAAACTTCTTTCTTTCACTTTTATCAGTTTCTGAAAATTTGGGAAATTACAAAAGGAGTTAACTGCTTGTGTGATTTATCTAATCCCTTGTACATCTGGAGTAGTCTTTAACAGATGATCATTTTCTTGTCCCACAAGAAACCTGTCACATTTGCTGCTCAGATTATATGCTGCTTTTGTAAGACAAAGAGTTTTATTGAAGCAACACCTTTATTGTGGAAGCTGGAAGGTCTCAAGTAGGTTGAGCAGCAGAAAGAAAAAACAACCAAGTTTCAGTAGCTGAATGCCTGGAAAGTTGCATTTGAATCCTGCTTCTGCCATAGTTCCTACATGATGCTAGAAAACTGTCCGAGCTCCTCTGTGATAGTAGAGGAGTTATGTTAGTCTATTTTTTTTTTTTCTAACAGAAATTAACTTCGCAGCTCTCATTTTCTTTATAATCCAAGATGAATCCTGGCTGGGGCTGTTGATATGCTGAGCATTCACTGCTCCAACTGAGGTAAATGCAGAACGAAATCCAATCTGAACTAAAAAATGCAAGGAGTTCTGAAAAATCAGGCAATAATAATTGATTAGTTTTTGACAATTGTCATTTTAATACCTGTGCTTCAGCTCGTAGTGCATAAAATGGACACCCCCATCCCATCTCAGCTCACAGGGGTACTGTGAAAGCAGCTTGACAATGCTGGCAAAGAACTAAGACACGACACATCACGAAAAGCCGCCATGGAAATTAATGCTTTTGTATCTGGTGCAGATTATGGGCACTATAGCTATAAGGCATAGGACAAAACACTGACTGATGAAGATGAAAACAAACATTAACTATCCATCTGTGCTCACAGTCCATTATCCTGTAAAAAAGTGACTTGAGGTCTCAAAGAAATAACATGATCCTGGCAAATGAAAACTGTAGATGAATGCATAAACCACAGGTGAAGGAAATTAAATTTGAAACCTTAATTTTTGTATTACCTAAGTACTGTTTGAATTTGCCACTTTAATAAATTTTGTGAAGAAGACTTTAAAAGAAGACAGTGTTGCTAAGACCTAATGGTACATCTCAGTCACATATAGGATGAAGAGATCCCTAATATGAAACATAAACTTGTCTCACATTTACTATCAGTTTCTATGCCTTTCAACTGAAATATTTTGTCTGGTCTGATGTTGCAAGTCCACAGTAACATAATTTGAGACAGCAACCTTTGATAATACAGGTTAACAGATATTCCATTGTGTAAATGTTACAATCTGTGTTTTTCCATCGAATGTAGGGAGTTTAGCATATGCCTTCTAAAAACTGAAAGAATTTCATACAGGCATCTGTACTGGCCTGTTCTTTGTACTAATTAAATTAGTTTCCTGTTGAGTAAGTAAAGTACTGGCAGCCAGGAACAGTTGGGGAGACAGCTCAGAGGCTTAAGCACCGAACCATGAACTCTTCTGTTTACTACAATATTAAACAAGTAGACACTCTTGCTGACATTATGGGGAATGAAAGAGCATTCTGTTAAGATTGTTATTTCATTACTGTTCATGAACTACTGATCTTCTTAAAGCGAGATTTTTAAAGATACAAAAGGTATTTCATTTGATACAGTTAACTAAATAAACTCATTATTTGGTTAAAAAAAACGTGTGCGAAAGTTAAAGCTGAATTTGAACTTCAAATTGACGGGGTCAAAACTCAGAAGGGAGAAATAAGTCAAAGTGCCACCCAATAACCCAGCTGTGTCTCGGGTTCTGCACCTCCACTCTAATGATCACGAAGATGAAAACTTTATATGACACATAGATCTCCAGCCCAAGCCCCTCACAAGTGGCACTGACACCTTGAAGGAGTAGGGCAAGAGACATCATGTCTCTGATCTTCTATACTAGTGGCTTTCAGCAACTGCTGGAGAGTTTGCCATATGCTTAAATAAAGAATAATGACAAAGGAGCACAAGCAGTATGCGTGGAAGATCTAAATAGCTGTTCTTACTTCAGTTTCATTCTTCCTTGTAATGTAAGACCTCGTAAGGTATTATAAATTGTTTACATTAAAATATACATGCTTACCACACTAGATATACACTGAGACTTTGTGTGCATATATTTAGCTCAAAGCTAATCTCTGAATAAAAGCCCTTTCTGAAAATAGAGATTTATAAAAAGAAACACTGATAAACTTTCAACTATAGGGACTCTAGTGGTCACTGCAAAAATAGCATTGCAACACAAAACCTGTGTGATTTTGTGGATCACCCCATAAATCTTCCTTTGTCCCATGAGTTTAAGTTTTCAGCCAAGAAAAACAACATTCTTCATGAAATTAATGAAAACAAGCTGCTCTTTGCCTACAGAAAAAGATTTTTCTTAATTACATTTTTTGCTTTGAATCATATATCCTGTAGTTTGATTAAATTCCCTTAGAAGTCAACTAAAAATTAGAGCTTTGCAGCGTGAACCTCAAAGGTGGTGTTTACTTGGAAAATATAAACCCACCATGCCTTTGGAAGCTGATATTTAAAGGAAGAATAAGAGCAATATGCAAGACTGTTTTTATTATTTTCATTATGTCACTGCATAAATTTATTTTCAGGGCTTAGAGTTTGCAGAGAAATATGATCTGGCCAATGTATTTATTAGAAATAAATGGTCTGTGTAAATGAAGGTAGATAAAGCAAGAATACTGGAATTCTGGTTAATCCCTTGAGGCAGTAAATCAGGATTTCTAAAGCACTTAATGCAAAATATCTGCATTATTTAACCCTGCAAGGGTTAAATATATAAAATATGAAAAGTCAAAGACAAGAACTAGATTAAAAGGTTACATGGAGACAGTGTTGAAAAAAATGGAGCCTGCTGCTAAATAGATATCCAACAGGCATTTATTTAGGTTCACTAGCCGCAGCAGCCGCTGGCATACTCTAAGTGAACTAATACAACAAACAAAAATCAAATTCTAGTGACAGTCTTTGATCATTTTTTAGTACCAAAGCAGAAAATTTCCTCACAAGAACCAAGCTATGTGGGCATGATTAAGCAAATGCAACTAATTGCCCTAACTGAAAAATAAGAATGCCAGTTCTCTAAACTCTTGCTGCATCCTCATGGCCTCAGTACTTCAGATGAGCTCTGTATCCTGCCTGGCAGACTGAGCCTAATCCCCAGCTGGGACAGCAGACAGTTAAAAGACATCACTCATTAATTTAACCCTAACTGAATCAGTTCTACTCAGCTGAAAATCTCCCTCCGGTCCAGAGTGAAACTGGTCCTAAGAACTAAGTCTTTGCCAGGCCTAAATCCTAACTGAGACTGACAAACAATTTTCTTTTTCTTGGCTCCCAATGCTTTCATACAGACAAGACTTTAGAAGAACTTTTGTGCATGTACTACTCAATAAGATCTACTTAAAAAACCTCAGCCCAAGATCCTAACCACCCTAACCACCAAAAAAAGGAATGTATTGCTCATACAAACAGCATGTTCCCCCAGGTTCTCTCTGCAGCAGACGACCGCAGCTATCACTTATGACCAGTAAGTGTTGGCTCGAAAGCTCAGAGGTGCACTTTGTTTTAAGTTCTAAAGCAAGACATATCTTGATATATATATATATTTCTGCTTTTATGCACACACATGGATAAAACTGATTTTTTTTTTTTAATACTACTGTATGAAGACTCTAGCCCTGACCCTTTCAAGGGCTCACGAAAAGAGAGCGGTACCCACACAGAGCTTGTTTGAAGCCAGTGTGGTTTTCCCAGTGGGAGACAGGAAGAGATGGGAATTACTGAGTTAAATCTGTATATTGGTATTTTCAACATAAATTAAATACTTGCAGTTAGAGCAATAAATACTGAAATCCTACTATGCATTGATACCTTTCAGGTCTCTGGGAAAGCAAGTGACCTTGATCCTGCTTCTGTTGTTGTGAACTTAAAAGTTTTAAATTTTAAAGGAAATTTAGTCCAGATTGAGAGAAGGATTCCTATTCCCCACACTGGCACCTCCAGAAACTTAGTAGCTATAGTAGGTCTTAGCCACCTCCCTAAAGCTAAAGGGTTTTCTTCAGCCACATTCCTAAATTGAGTTTTGTATGAACAGGAGAAGAAAAACCCCTTTTATTTGTATGACCAATTACAGTGCTCATCACTTTTGTTCAGTAAGGTCTTATCAAATACTATTTCACAATTCAAGGAATATATTAAAAAATCTATGAAGAGATGCAGAGGATTAGCTCTTGTATACATCTTTTTCTGATTGGGCCAAGGTTGACAAAATCTATTAAAATTCTGAGCATGGGTGATAAGTACTTGTTGGACCTTTTAACCTGTAATTGATAATAAAAACTAGATGTTGTAAAATCTAAGCCCAACTGAGTAAGCTTTAGGGCATTTTCTCACTTGTTATTTTGCCTCTTGATTATCATTCATGCACAGAAAGAGACTGCCAGAAATGCCCAGGGAATGGCTAATAGTCTCAAAGCTACTATTTAAAAAGAAGATATTGATAGAATTAGCTAACATATAAAAACAAGTGTGAACTGTGATTTGAGCTCATTATGCACACACTTTATTTGTAAAAATTGGCTATTATGATTACCATACAATTGTCAAAATTGATTGTAAAATAGCATTCTTTTGACAACCCAGTTTTACAGTGACACAAATACTAAATAAAGACAACACACAAGTACTTACTTGGGAGAAGAAAGTCTTAAAAATAAAGGACATGTTAATAATTATTTTTATTCATTTCACAAAGGTGATACCTTACTCCCATGGGTCTGAATGAGTGTGAATGTACAGGGAACATGCTATCACAGCATTGCTAATTCCTCTGGATTTGACCTCTGAGGAACAGTTTGTGTCATCATGGAGCAAAAGCTCTGGTAAAACATTGTCTAGATAAAAGGCCTCAAGCAGTTAACCTGCACAGCAGAGGCAATGCAGCTGGGCACCAGGATAATGACCTCTACCCAAATGGGGAAGGTACATCAATGTAACACTACGACAGCAAGACAAAAGATGACGGCAGCTCAGCAGGAAAACATTAGCAATGATATAATTCTTGATATCGTATGTGAAAAAATGCCTTAAGAAGTACAATGCCAACCTGTTTTTGTGTAATAATTATTTCAAGTTCTAGTATTAAAAAAAAAAAAAAAGAAAAATCACACCCAACTTTCTTCTTCACATTTATTTTAAACCCTTGCTTTCATTCCATTTTATTTTTTCCTAAGTAAAAGTCCTGATAGAAATAAACACACTGTTCAGGTCAAAGTTATAATTCAGATTAATAAACTTTTCCCATTTGATACATGATTTATTGGATGGATGTTTTTCTAACTTCAGTTATGACACTGCTGTTAAACATAAACCAGAAGAACCTGATGAGCCCTGCTTAGCAAGTCAAACCTGTCTTAACAGACAGATTAACTCATTTCTTATGCAGATTATTTACACGTAGGATGCATTTCATTGTTTATACTGAAGTTTTCTTCCTTCTGTTTTTAAAAGGAGACACTGTGTCATATATCCATTATTTTTACCAGGCAGAATGCCTTGAATATTTAGCTACTACTCTTTTAGCACCACACAAAAAGTTCTGAGTTTAAACTATTTATTTTTAAAGTAGCAGCATGTTCAGGCCTGCATGCTTATCTAAAGATCTTTGCTTTATGAGGGAGATTTTAGTCTGTGAGGTTTCCTCTACACATGGTAGGCAGCTGTCAGCAGCAGTGAGCAGGGCGAGGGGTCACTGCAGCTGCTCTGTGAAATCACAGGGTTCCATCAACATCGCAAAAATCCTGCAGAGTGGGAGCTGGGAGACCATGGATTAGAGTACATTGGAGTGTGTATATAAGGTCACATCATGTCTATCAAAGTGATATCAAACTGGTACGCTGTACAATACGTTTTACTGTGTTCTGTGTTCAAAGAAAATAAAAAGAGAATGGACATGTGTGTAGCAGACCACAGTTTAATACAGAATTTCACAATGTCCTTTCAAATAGATGGATTTACTACGTTCACAAAGACACATCAAATATGTATACACAGTGGAGATGTGTTGACTTGAGAGAGAACTACATTTCATGAATTCTTCAGGTCACACATGAATGAGATCAAAATAATTCTTATTAATTAAATAGTAGAAAAGACTATTAAGAGAAACCAGATGTTCACATTTCCTGAATCCTACACACTAATATACATGTCTGTCCCTGTATACATATGTCAGTAGTTTCCTATAAAATGCATTTTTATATCTCCTCATGAAACTTCACTTTTATGAAAACAGTAGCTGTATTTAAGATAACCCTAAAATAAGGAAAGGTAGCAAACACATAAGTCTGATTTGTGGATAGACACAAATCACCACCAAATCTGCCTTTTTGTGAGGACAGTTAGAGGATATCAAATGCCGTATCTGTTATGTTGTGTACAATCCACAGAATCCAGATATTTGTAATTCTCATTGCTAGGGTGGTTCAACCAGATGAACAAAACCATGCTTCCCAACAACAACAACAACAACAACAGCTATAAAGTTACAGACCTGACATCTTGCATGAGGAAACAAGGAAATGGGTAGGGCAACAGGGAATTTATTCTGGCTGAAACATGCAACAAGTGAGATGACTAGACACTAAACAATGTCTCCTATTTCTGGCAATCTTGTGCAAGCTGAAAGCTAGTAGAGGTATTCAGGCAACAAAGTTTTATTCAACTACATCTGTCTACAAAGTTAAAAAGTTGATGACACTGTAACATGTTATGATGTTTCAAAATTGTTTCCACCATTTTATATTTTCTGGTAATCACTTTCAGCAATAGAAAATACAAAAGTGTAGGTGCAAGGAATGAAAAAATGAGAAAGCATCCTGATTAAAAACTGTATGGTTGTGAAGTATGAGCTGTTGAAACAATCTAAATGATGTGATTTAGACTAAAGCATCCTAAATATCTGAACCAGCAGGACTCTGTGACCTTCAGATTTCCTTTGAAAAATTCTGAAGTTTTACTGTTTAATCCGGTTGTGTGAGGCATCTATTATGGGCATGGGGATCACTTTAAAAATTGCTGACCCTGGCAAAAATTGCAAAGCTGTCAAAAAGAAAAAAGTTGCCATCTTGAGCAGAAGTAAATTACAAACCTCCCTTTCTCCTTACCATAAATACCAACACCCACTTGCACAGTAAGGCCTTTAATCTCTTCCTCACAAACCCCTTCATGCCTGGCATTCACCTACACAGGCATTTGCAGTTATTTTCACAGCCAATTACCATCCTACCCTCACCCAGTCATTACCCAATCTTCCTGGACACACATATTCACTTGAAGGCATCCTCCTCCACTTCACCTCTTCCCACACTGAACCCCTGTCTTCTTAACCACTGGCGCAAATACACCTGAGCTGCTGAGAGGTTTCTGAGCCACCAGAGCACGTGAATGGACTTTGTGTCTTTGAATTTCTCCAGTTTTGTTTTATTTTAAGCAGAAAATCTTTGACGCAGGATCATTTCCTCCTGCTTTCCTGGGAAAGGCGTACCCTTACACTGGACGGGCAAGAGCTGCCAAGACTGAACTGAAGAGTAAATGCGGATGAATACCCCTGGCAGTGCCAAGGTCTCTCCTCAGCTTCAGCACTGCCGACCCAGGTCTGGTTCCCTGCTCTGGCCCCTGCCTCTGCAGTTTTCTACAGCGATGTTACTGCCGGAGCACCAGTGCTCCCCTGCCACAGCTGGGAACACCAACACACCCACTGCCTTAAGTGACACACTTCGGATCAGAAGGGATCACACAAGTGCTGCCTAGCTTAGTCTACCCATCAAATAATGCTTCACCTGCTTTACAAATGGTTTCTCAATCTTAAGTTAATTATCTTTGTGCATGTCTAGATCAATGAAAAGGATTAAGGACAGTTGGTGGCAGAAGCATGAAAAAGTGGAAAGTTTCCCATGGCTTTCAGCCTTGTGATTGCTTTTCTAAGCCACAGTCTTGGACGAAAAAAATTAATCTGCAAATGCTCTCTTATTTTCTTGTAAGAATAGGAATACAGCTTTTCCTTTAAAAAAAAATTTAATCTTAATGACTGATCTTTCTAAGGAAAGAAATTCCTGACAAATGGAAGGGGTAAAGAATCATAAGAAAAACATATCTGAAAAATAATTTTTCACCAGAATTATGAGAAATTCAGTCACCCATTTCACTTTGAAATCCTATTTGCCGCATATTCTATTGCAAAACCATAGTACAGTACATCTTTTTCTCCCATCAGTTCCTTCTTCTTGCATTATTCACAGATTAGAGATCAGTTTCCTACAGCTTGTAGAGCATAGCAGGAGATGAGAAGAAGTGACACACACTAAGTCTGTGTACCTGAATTCCCAGCTTTTACAATTTCTTCTGCAATGTTACTGGGCACATGATAGATGACTATTTCCCTTATTTTCTGTGGGGCATAACCATTTTTCCACTGGATAGGTCAGCCAGCTAGATAATCAATACATGCAGACCAGTGGGCCCCAAGAGTCATCCCGTAAGCATGATAATTACACCCAAAATGCTGCAATTAACAACACGCACCACTACAAGCTCCACTTTTCAAGTGACCAGAGTGACGATTCAGAGCACAGCCCTGTACAAGGCTCCCATTTTAGGCTACAGAGGTGGAAAATTGAGAACCTTTCAATAATTCTCTGTTAAAAACATCCCGGTTGTAATGATTATGTTATGCTCGTAACATAATTTAGTATATAATTATTTACTCATATTAGAGAAGTAGGGCAACCAGCAGCTAGCTTAAAGTAGTTAACTCACAATTAGCTCATCATGATTTCATTACTTGGCACATTGTTTTCTTACACAAAGCTCCCATGATTTCTTTTCTAAAATTACAGAGAGAATTGCTGATTAGGAATCTCCACGTGAGTCTGGAATTTATGCACTTGTTTAATTTCAAAATAAATAAACCTAAATTATATACTTATGCACATAGAGGCCACGCCTACTAAGAGCATTAGGACGAACATATTCAGGCTTTCAAAACAGAGGTACAGCCATTTACAAAATAATCTCCATCTGTGAAAGTCTTTCCTTCCCTTTACAATGTTTGCAATAATTTAGGCATGTAGCAGAATATTTTCACAGCTATCTTAATCCTTGTAATACATTTGAAAAGTTCCTTGTGCTCCTTACATGTTTGTCACAAAATTAATGGTTGTGGATTTGGCAAAAATTCTACATTTATTGGTTACACAAGGAGAAGAGCTAAACATTTGATTTTATATTCCTTCTAAAAATATTGATAATATTTGCACACATGTACAACATTTTTTGAAAAATCCTTAAACGCTCCTAAACAATAACAAAGAACCACAGTCTTCATGTTTCCCTTCTTTTTTGTTAGCCTTTGCATTCTCATCTGCTTCCCACCAGTTTCCCTATCTGCTCTTCTGCTTTGGTAAGAAATCCTGCTGCATGTCTGGGAGAGTCAGTATGGAAAAGAAAGTCTTGCAGTGACAAGGCTGCTCTGCAGGCTGACAGCTCGAGACATGGCTTCTAAATAATTCAGTCTGGGACCAGACATGGCAATTCCGTCTATGCAGAAATACCTCACAGCTGAGGTCAAACACTTCACGTCAAGAACAAGCAATTAGTAAGTGGAACTCCCACACTTTGAAATGGACTCATC
Organism: Atrichornis clamosus; assembly: GCA_013400975.1. NCBI lineage: Eukaryota > Metazoa > Chordata > Aves > Passeriformes > Menuridae > Atrichornis > Atrichornis clamosus. Next base: position 116,296 of record WBMZ01013166.1, on the reverse strand, counting down.
ATTTGCTTTCAACTGTATGGGTAGGAAATATTAGTATGAGTGGTCCTCAAGTCACCATCCTTAAAAAAACCCCAAACCGGCTCTCAAAGTTGCTACTTTAGATCATTTGGGAGTTATTTCATTTTCTCCTGCACTTGAGTCAATGTTGCCTGGTCAGTGTAGTGGTAAGTTCAGAGCTAGAGGTGCCATCATCACCAACAGGGATGGTACTGTAATTCACAAATAGCAAGGCAATGAAGAAGGTAGGTTACACAAAGACAGCACTGAAATACCATGTGATCAAGTATTTCGTATTTACACTTCACTTACACTTCACATAATTAGCTTTTTTCATGGGTATACAAACACAAGCACATTTCCATTTTCACCCATACCCTTTAGGCAGACTAAATAATTTGAATGCAATAGATTATCTGAAGGCTGAGTACGTCCTCTCGGTGTGTGCACACATCTCTGCACATGACTTTGACACAAAGAACTTACTCTCAGTCCCAGGAGAAGAGGATTTCTTAGTACAATTCACTGTCCCTTTTGCACTGTTACAAAACAAATGTTGATGACAGCAACAGGAATAACACTTCCAAAAAAAGGGACTGTTTAATTTAGGTCTATAGACTGCAAATTCACATTTATGAACACATGCTATTCAATGTGCAAGTTCTTTTCAGCTAGATAAAGTGTTTTTTTCGTTGGGTTTTTAGATTTTTTTTTTCCCAAACAAACTAAATGTCTGAGGTCTGGAAGTAATCAAATTAGATATGACTGTGCAGTATAACTCTGAAAATGTTTGCAACATAACTCTGGCCTATTGCAGTGTTGTTATTATAGTTCTGGTTTCTGCTGGAGCCATGACCATGAAGCTGCACAGGAACCACTGAAGAGTGATCACAAAAATACCCTTTCCCCCACCATCCCTCAAGCTGCATGGATTAAATAAAAATATTTTCTTCATTGTACATGTAGCAGTGGCAGGTTGAAGTACACGTCACCTTTTTTTGTTTTTCACACCCCAGTCGTGGATCACCAGGCAGGACCACAGTGAGAAACGGTTTGGCATGTTTTACAAATTTTGCTTGTTTTCTTTTAGTATAGGAGAAAGTGTGCCCAGAGGAACATATTTTCTCTTGTTTAACATGGATGAAAATCATCAGAAAACAGTAATTATTCAGATCATACAGAAAAGCAGTGAAAGTGTGCTGCTATTTCATATGGAAGTTCAGATGTTTTCAGGTACATGCCCTATACCTATGACAAGTATGAACACTCAGTACTGTTGGTTTATGCTACTGTCCCAAGTATTTTTTTTTTTTAAATTATCCACAAATGATCTTTTCCTCAAAAATGCGTTTCTTCCCCACAGAATTGGAAGTACTGGGAAAAAGCTTAGCCCGGAGTGTTAAGTGGGTCAGAGGAAGACAAGAAATAGACACATACTGGTTTTGTGGAGGATGTGGGAGTGGTTACATGATCTAAAAACCTCCAGATTCAATCTTTAGTAGTTTCTACACTAAAGATTTCTTGTAAGGAAGACTGAAAACACAGTGTTATGTATTTGTGTCATCCTCTGCTCTTTTCCCTAGTGCTTGCCAGTGGCAACTGTTAGGGACAAAGTATTAATCTTGATGGACTTCTGGTCTGCCTCAATATGGATGTTTTCATGTTCGTAGGAAACTCCAGTTTGGGGAGGAGTTAACCCTGAGATCCTTAGAGTACTCACAATAATTTTCCTGCCCTGTGAGCTCACTCAGCTACTGTTTGAGAAATGTAGCTAAGCTTAGAACATTATTTTAAAGTTGCAGTGTAGTTATCTACAGGTATTCTTACATTAAATTTCATGTTTAATTGTATATATTTTGATACTAATCCTTAACTTCAATGCTTTTTGAGCCAGAGTTCATTAACTCCTTGATAATAATGACTAGGCAACATCTAATCCTGGGATTTGATTCCATATCAACACGTGTCCTACAAATTGCATTTTTCTGCAGTAAAACACAATACTTTATGAAAAGAATGTGTATTTACCACAGTAGATAAAAATGTTTATCATACAGCACTATACAAACAAGGAAAACTGTTCTGAATTATCTGTGACAGCCGCAAAATTCACCAGTCCAAAAAAAAAAAAAAATCTGTCAATAGTTATGAAACATTGTCCACTAGTCTGTAACAAATTTCAGATGTCCAGCTATCACCTTTCATTATCACAGTTGCAATACAGTGCTTTCATTGTTTATCTAACTGGCTGATGCTTTCCAGTCTAGGTAGGTGACTCAAACTGCATCCACAGCACCTCCGCGGCCAGGGATGCAGGAAGAGTACCACATGCAGAGGTGTCAGAATGCTTACCCAAACTCTCAGGAATGTGAAATATTGAAAGCTGAAGACAGAGGCAAGACTTGGAAGCAATGTGCAAAGCTTAAGTCAATTCTTCTACTTATATGGCAGCGCAGGGAAAGAAGCTTTTTATACATATTTTCTCCCATTATACCTCCTTTTCTCCCACACCAAGAAATACTCTCACTTATGAGGACAGTAGGATGAGAGTGGTTGAGGCATATGTTCCTATATATGGAAGAGTCTGAGTTAAAGATAGCTCTGGATGACAGATCATTTTAAATTCTCAACATGCCCACGCTCCTCACAGTTACTGTAGTAGAGATTAAGTGATGAGTGAAAAACCCACTAATTCCAGGGGCTTCCCAACGGGAAAAAATACTTGAAACACTGAGAAAAAATCTTAAATTCCCATCTATTTCCTCTCATGATATCATCCATAATGTTAGTCTACATCTTTCAGTGAACCTGACACCTGAGCAAGCATTTCATGTTTTCAGTTAACAGCAATGTAAAGGTGCCATACAATATTTGTCAAAAAATGGTGCTGTTTTTCATTTGCGAGGACTATCTCCATAGCCAAACGACTGCAAGATCAGTATTGCACTGTAACCATAATTCAAACCACAAGCCTATAATACATGGTTTCTACTGCCAACATATAACATTTGCTGAATACTAAATAAAGTGTTCACAGACTTTAACACTATATACAAGCATTTTCCATAAATGGTTAAGGACACTGATAAGTAATGTGATTGCCATTTTTATTGGCAGTCCTGAGGTATGCGTTTAAATGTTTATCTTTACAATCTGGTTCTACACAGACAGACAGGTTTAATCCGCATCTTTGTAATTTTTTAATTAGATGTGTTTGCTACAATACATATTTATGTAACATGACTTTTTACATTAAAACTTTAGGTTAAATCTCCTAAAAATGACATTTTATGAAATCTTTCTTTCTTCTTGAGTTCCTGTGCCATTTAAAGGCATAATGAAGATTTCTCCCCCTGGAATATTTTTTAACAGGAAAACTTCTAATAACTAAATGGTAATCCAGAAAAAAGAGGTCTGAGCCTGTCTAACCAGAAATGATACAAGTCTGCTCTCACTCCCTGTGAGAAACATAAAAACTGGCACAGCTGAGGACCACACTGTTCTAGAGACAAGAACCTCCTCCTGCTTTCCACCCTGTGGGAAATGAAGAACGGCTGGTTGGCCCACATAGCTGCAAACCCATTATTTCTCCTCACTTCCCACCTATCGCTCAATCTGCCTCCAAGGCTCGGCAGAAGACAATCCCATGGAGGACAGATCCTTGGTATACAAGCAGATGACATTTGGCATGGACTTCTCTGCGTGTGGATTTGACTCCTTCTCTGAGATCACCAGCAGCAGGATAACTTTCTCCACCACACACTTTTTAGCTGGCTGGTAAAGGCTTTCTCTGTAAAGATGCCTGCTTTGTGCTATACTCACGACTCCGGGTTCAGCAATACTGCCGTGCCTTTCAGGGCTGAACGAAACCTGCTGTCATTCAAGTTTCTGTCTGAACAGAAGGAGAGGTTCAGGCTCCATCAGGGTCTTCAGGGCAGCTCATGCTGCAATGGGGCTGCTCAAGCTGCCCAAGAGCAATGCCAAATGAGGGCTAAATTGGCACACGCAGCCCACGCCCCAGCCCTCTCCTTTGCATCCAGCTCCTACGGTGGTCTTTCCATAGGGGCCTGCAGTGGGGCTGTGAAAACACAGCATGGTAAATTCAGCATGGATGTGTAAAATACACGTACATGGGCCTGCATTCAAGAGGCACGCTTCACAGATGGATTTCAGAACTGGCAAAGCCAGAGTGTAAAAAAAATTGAGAATAGTTTTATACAAGACAGTTTTAATCTTAATAAAGGAACATTATTTGAAGAGTGAAACAGTGGTCAGGGACTCCTTTTGAAATTCCTGCAGCTTCTATCCAGAGTCTTGGATTCAGTTGTTCCCTCCGCCTATCCATGGGTAATTTTAAGCATCCCATAAACACACATGGTGGGAATGAAGGGCAGGATTAAGGAAAAAAAATGGGACAAACTTCATTCTCATTCCAGACAAATGGGGAACAAACCAAGCAATCCAAATATCAAAGCAATTTATGTGAAGCTTAGTGGCAGACTGGCAAAATCTCATAGTTTCTTAAACATTCTGTAAATAGATAATAATAATAATAATAATAATAACTTAATAGGAAGCTGAGTACATTGTACCTAGCTTGGTTACAAGCTGTACAGATTACTACAAGCTGTACAGATTTCTTAGCCTTTTTAGAGTGGATAAAATAAAAAATTACTATGTGCTAGAAGCTTCCTTCTTTGCTGACAGGAACCAACTACACTTTTGCCCCCTCTTAAACAAACCAGTGTACTTTTCACTCCATAAATCTCGTATTACTTCCTTCCTTTTCATTTATTTTGAACCAGAAGGAGGAGTTTTTAACAGAAGTGCTCTATGGCAGCAGGAGGAAAACAGCAAATCAGGGTGGAAGCTGCATAAGGAAAGTAAATCAAAAGTAATAAAATCATGGAGACCTAGCAAAGTTTGTGGGGGGAAATGAAGTCGAAGTTGACTGAATCCAGAGCTGGAGAAACATTACACATGAGAAAACACCGTTAAAAATAGGCTGCACTCTTAACAGAGGAGATGGGAAATGAAGTAATAATTTATAACAAAGATAGGAAAAAAACCTGCCAGGTTTGCAAATTTCAAATGAGATGCAAGTTTGAATAAAAAGTGATAATGAAATGCAAGCACACAGTCTTAAGGGTAGAACACCATGGAACAATTTAATTAAAAGGAAAACAATATGCTCTGCAACATGGGATCAGAAATAACATAGTGCCTGATGTTTCTGTTCAGCTAACTAGATAGTTAGCTATATGGTAGGATAAGCAATGCATTCTAGCGCTTGAAAAATTTGCATAAAGATTTGAACTTGACCTGAAAAAATATCAGCAATTATTTAAAACTTTTCAAGTAGGTATTTTCTAAAAGTTCTTTCATTTGACTTTAAGTGACATGAGTGTGAAACCAATGGAAATGTCTGTGGCCATAAGATCTTCTGCTATGCACGTATACTTTTTAAAAGTAGCTTTACTTTCAAAAGCAGACTATGGCAAGCATTTACTATAATAAATATGGCCATTTTTTTCCAGATCCCTAAGAATGGTCTTAAAAATATTCACATAGTTTTGCAAGCCTTCAAAAAGGAAAAAAAAAATCACACCCTAGAAATCTCATACGTGATATTAAGCAATGCAATAAAAGAGTATCTTAGTTTGTATTAAAGGATATTAACTACAGTGTGGGATATTGCAGAAGAAGAAGGCCTGAAGATTTGCAAATGAATTTCATGCATGATTTATAAATGCAAATGTGAATAGTAGGTGATAATGAAATACAAGCAAGCAAATACATAAGACAGATCAGATATGCCAGGGAGGTAGGGGAAGTGTGCTGCACTAAATGTACTTTTTCAAATGTCAGAACTGGACCCAAATGGCACAAGAAACTAGCATCTTGATAGAGTGGAATTATAGGAAGAGAGCATGTGGGTAACACCAAATGACATCTGGAAGGTAAAGGTAGAATGAGTCTTAGCAGTTGTGTAAGAAAATACTGTACTAAAGTGTATGAAAAATAACAGCATTAATCGCAAGTCTGAAAGAGAAAATATTGCATTGCCCACTAAATTTAGCCATGATTGCCAAACCTCAGAAAGTCCACAGAAGAAGACAATATATGTATGACTACATTACATTACATTACATACTACAATGTATGATTATTAGCTTAGGTTAATGGATATTCTTGATTTACCATGACTAGTAATATACAGATACACACAGGAGACAGACAGGGAGTGCAGAATCAGAAGACAGTATTTCCTCCTGGGGAACCAGGGCAAAGTAAACACCAAGAGGAACTTTTTCACTCAGAGTGCCTTTGGACACATAGCCCAGGTGCCGGCAGATTTCCTTCCATGCAACAATGACAGACTGAAGGAGCAAATCCATGCTTTCCTGTATTTTCACTGCTTCCGTAGTTAACAATTCAGCTGTTGTTTAAACTGAAGGACTGTGCACCAAGAAACCTTGTGAGTGTCTTTGGAAGAATTCTGTGTAATTCTTTTTAGGGAGGAACTGGGGTCAGGGGAAAACATGAACTAACCATATACAAGTTTGGCTGATAAGAGAGAAGAAGTTGCATACCTTGATAAGGCTGTTGTCTTACAGAGATTAAAAACCAAAAGAGAGTAAAGTCAGACACAGCTTCATTAAAAAAAAAAGAAGAAAGAAGAAAAAATGTGAACTGTGTTACTTGGGTCTGCTTATTCCATCCTGGCTTGGCATCACTGCAGTAGGTGTCTGCTGTTTTCCTACTGTTTTTTAAAGTTGCAATGATTTTTGTGTTGGTATGCAGAGGCAGAGTTTGATGGCCTTCCAAACTTGTATTTACAATTCGAGAATTAATCACACAGGACTCTATTAAAAAGCAAATTATTAAAACAGAACACTAATAAAACAATAAAAGATAAAGAGGTTAAGTATATAAAATTATCTGCAATTTGTAACTTGATGCCTCATGTAAAGCCTATGAGTAGATAAAACAAAAGCTTGGTATTGCTGGGCAACTTTGACAGCTGACTTTTTTGAACAGTTTTCCATCAATTAAAATCATAGATATGCCTGAAATTGAGTCGTGTAAGGGCTGAGTATCTGGCTTACTTTCCTTTCATATATCCCATGATCTATACTGGAAGCAGCTGCACCAGCTTAGAGAATTTAGTATAATGTTTTAGATGACACATGTAAAGATATATTATAAACAACTAAGCATGAAATGTAAGAACAATGAAAAACAATCCTTAGAATGAATATATGAAGAATTTTAAGTATTTATATACTATATAACAGACTGCCAGTAGCACATGAGTGGCTTGAGCACCCAAGATATCCCCAGGATGTTACAAGGGAGGCATTCAGAAAAGGGCTTTCAAAAGAGCTGCACCACGGCTGAACATTCAAGGGGTTAATTACACAGCTGAGTGTCTACTCCATTTACCGATAAGCAGAAAATGTTGTAATTTTTTTGATTTATGAATTGCTGGGGTCAGTCAGTATCTTGCTCACAACAGTGTCTTTCTAGCTCTATCCCTTACCTGCTGGGCAGAGACAATCCCTCTCTCGCCTGGAACCCTGGAGCCCTCTAAGCCGCTTGCTCTGTAACCTTGGCAGCTGGGACTAACACAATTCTTCATTTTTGTTTTTGCAACGGGGCCTCTCTAAATGAAAACTACAGAGCCTTGTTAGCCAACAACTGAGCGTGAAATCGTGACATTGCAATCCCCTACTCTAAGAGTCAATCAATAATTTTCATTACAGATCTGTACGCTAAGGTCAACAAGAAGAAAAATGCACATGGAGCAAAACAGATGAAACGGAAAATTACAAAATCTCTTCCAAGATGTAAGATTATTTTCATTATAATGATGTAAAAAATATGTCCTTGATGTAATTTTTAAATAAAAATGAAGAAAACCTGCATTAGACAGGACACAACAAAGCGATCTGTATGGCCTGCACTAATGCATCTTGGTAGTACAATCTGCTTGACATTCAAAAGGTTTACTATTCCTTTAAAAAAAAATTACATCATTGTACATTAAGCAAGTGTTAACGTAAGTGACAGGTTTAAACTGCTAAATTTTCTGGATGATATTTTCATTGCATTAATTAGTAGGAAGGAGGATTAGACAGAGGCGTGAGGCTAAGCTGGTATATTTCAGCTTGAGAATCAGGGGCAATCTGCTCCACAACAGAGTTGCTACTCTGACCCATTTCCAACAAGTTTTTAGCTTAGTAGTATACATTGGACTACTTATTTTCCTGAACCATGCTGAAAAGCCTGAAGATAGATCCAAACATACCTGAAATTACTGGCAATGCAAAGGTGGTCACTACAGACTTCTACCAGTTTTACTAAGGCAAATTTTACCCTCTACAGTTTTGATGGCAGGGTAGCAATCCGTAACATGAAGCCTGATGGCAAATCAGGATAATTTGATAACATAAATAAAGACCATACCTGCATTTAAAAAACTTGATTTTTGCATAATCAAACATTTGTCTGAAATAATATTTTTCTCCTGTATTTGAAGAGAAACATCACTCTGTACCATCAAATACTCCTACTCCCAGGAATTACAGTTGCAATGAATCAAATAATGTTAGATGTCAATCTATTTCAGAGCAGCTATGTTACAATGTGAATTGAACTTCATATGCCTGTACACTTGGTGAAAAATCACTGTCACTTAATAATACTAATATGAAACCACGGCCTTGATCTGGAGGACAGCCATCACAGAGGGATTTACAGCGATTTTATCTTCCTACTGACTATTTTACCCTAATCAAGTTGCTTGCTGAAAGCCCCAAGACCACTTTTTCTTCTGATAGGAACATCCTTGAAAAGGGTGACTTTATTATAGGTCTGTACTATACTATTTCTTCTACAGGAGATGGAAGGATGGAAGAGCATCCACTCAGTCGTCCAAAAAAGTCACACTGGTGGGTAGGAGCTTGCCTCTTCATATGTAACTTAATTCTAAGTCTATTTTTCCTAAATTCCAAACAAACTCTCTGTCCTCCACCACTGTCCTACAGAGTTAAAAAAGCCAGAATATTTTACCAAGACTTAAAAAAAGTCACTTTATAATCTACAGAGGACAGAAGTTTAGCTCGGTTTGTTAGAGCATGATGCTAACACCAAGGTTGTGGGTTCAATCCTTGTACGGGCCATTTACTTGAAGAATTTGACTTGATGATCCTTGTGGGTCCCTTCCAACTCGGAATATTCTGTGAAGTGTTTATATATTTAAAACAGCTTTTGCAGACTCAACTGCTCTTCATGTCTGCAGCAAATAGAAGTAACTATGGATTCGAAACCCAGCAGGAACAGCCAAGGTTGGAAAGTCTTCCTTGATATCTAACAGTAAGGACAGAAAGGCTCCGGAACAGGCTACCCAGAGGAGGTGGTATCACTATTATTGGATGTTTTTAAAAACAGGTTAGTCAAACATCTGTCAGAATGACACAGATAGAGCTCATTCTGCCTTGGGGAAGGCAGGATAGACTAGATGACCTCTCGAGGCTCTTCCTGCCCTATTTTTTATGATTCAGTGATTCAGCACATAGCTTTGAAACACCCTGGGGCTTGATTCTTTTCTCGCCTCATTTTATTTTTAAACTGGTGCAACTTCACTGACTTCAGTAGAGCTGTTCCTCCCTGTCCTGCAGTAAGTGTGAGAAGAATTAGAACTCACATTTCTTACACAAATGAAGACTGGACCTACCCTCCCACTGTGCTGCACAGCTATTTCCTGAGATGACATTTTTCACCTCTTTAAAGCAGGCAATATCAGTGATTTAATTCAACCTTTGTATTATTTTAGTAAAAATCTGAGTCCCATTATATGCAGCAAAAGTGAAAAAAATGTTGAGTAGAAACATTCTTCGCAATTTTTAGTGAATGCCAACTCTTTCTCCCAACGCATTTCTCTTTATGGGCAGAGACAGAGCTTGAGACCGAGAAAAAGTTCACCTCACCTACCAAGGGAAGGGAAGAGGAGGAAAGGAAAGAGGATAGCCAATACTAAGTACTTTACAGTATCTCAGAAACAAGGACACAATGAACTACAGTTGGCTGCAACATCTTATGGACAGGGTATTCTAAAAATGTTAGAGATTGGGGGTGAGTTTAGCATGTGAGCTAATAAGTGTGGAAGCTAATCACATTCCCATTCCATCAATCTCTAGGGACAAAGAAATAGATAAAATATGTCAGAAGCCCCCGAAGCTACACAGTGTCTAGAATACTACTTATTTGAAAATGTCAAAGCTATCCATATAACACATGCAGTCAGCAGGTTTACACAGAGCTTCAAATAACCAGAAAATCCGTAGCCTGTGCCACAGTAAGTGAAATACTGTTACACTGCACCAACTTCAAACAGAGGAGCCACAGAAAATACAGTCCATACTGCCTAATTTGTTCTTTGGCTATCATCATCCCTATCTAGGGACATCACCATCTCTCTTGTGGCATGTGTATATATATATATATATAAAATATCTCAAAAGTAGTAAACTATGCTTTTCATATATTTAATCTAATTCAAATTCATAATAAAAAAATAGAGAATGGTTCTTGCAACTTCACAGTCTTCAAAAAAAATTGACTGTATATTTATTTATATACACACACTTGCAGGTGGATTTTCACATTCAGAAAATTCATAGAAATGAAGATTTTAAAACCTGTGAGACTTCACCTGAAACATGCTGGTCAGGACTCCAGCACTTTCTGAGTGCTGGGAGATTCTTTCTTCTGATTAGTTTTAAAGTGGTCACTCTTTTTCTGTGCTCCCACATCCCAGGAACAGCTTATGCAAAACTTCGTGAAAAAGATGGTGAAGATACAAATGGAAAAATTCTCATAGGCTGCTAATTCCAGTGGTAATTGAACCTGGCATATTTCCTCTATTATGGTCTAACTGGGATTTGAATATTTGTTTCCCCCAAGTAAAGGTTGTGAAATCCCCTGAAACACAAAACTATGATGAAAAGGTCCCTAGTGGGCAAAAGAGATTTCATTTACTTGTGCAGTGCTTTGAGATTTGATTCTTCACTTAAGAGTTCCAGATTTCCTTGGGATGATGAAACATTGTATAAAACCCCAAGGAACATGGAAAGGTTTAACTCCTACTTCTGAATTCCTTTCATTAAGAAAATGGTATCTGCAGATTTGGTGGGGGACCTTGGGGGATGTCAGCTCTTGACTTGAGGAGCAGTGAAAAATCAGTGAAAGGTTTCAAGATGTGTTCAAAAACATAGTTTATTTATGCTAAGAGAACCAATCCTTTGAAGCCCTTTAGTGCCAAATCACTGAGACAAACCTGTACAAAGTTTCACCTGACAGCAAACTATACAGCCTTGTCTTTTATTAAGTCCTCTGTCAAGCACCCTCCACGGTACATCGGAGACATGCCTCCTCTGCTTCTGAATTCGAGAGCCTGTTTTGCCCTGTTCCTCTGGAAAGGCCTACTCGGCATCCAAGTTTATCATAAGGTCATCTTCTTTTCCATGCTTTTTTTCTGTTATTATATTTGCTTATCTCTATTAGATTCTGACCCTTTGTGATGGGTGATGGCAATCAGAGATAGCTGCATGATGCCATGTTATCACATGCCAGCTCATTTTGAACTACCCAGCTCTTCCATAAATGAATACTATTCTCTTTAATAGGATCTTTCTTTAACCTGCTTGTTTTAGTTTGTTGGGTTTGTTTGTTGGTTCTTTTCCAGCAATGCTATGTGCATAACAGGCAAGGCTGCTCCTCAGCCTGAGTACTAAGCGTTCCAGGTATTTTCTATTAGAAAAACCCCCAAAATTACCTGAAGCATCCTGAATTTGAACTCTTTTTAGTATTATCTTACTGGTCAGCTGCCCAGATATATTCATAGGTAAAGACTGAAATATCTGCAATAATAAAGACTAGAGGCAATGGATAGGATATCTTTCTAGCTGTGAACCTTCATGATGACTTAATCAGAGGTATGCTTGTGTATTCTGTTTTAACTTAAGCTTTGTGCACATACACCCTTAGGTACTGGCATATGGTTCTTGAACCTTTCTTAAATGGCATCACTCACTACTGGTTCAGAGGATCAAGTCCAACAGAGTTAAAACAGTGAATACAGGCTCTTTTTAACACAGTAGTTAAAACAGGGCTACCTTGTCTTCTGTAGATACAAGGACATTTCTGACAGCCTTCTCAAAAATGGACTAAATTCTTCCCATCTGCCAACTCTCCTGCTCATCACAGGAGTTCTTCTTTGCATCAGCATAGAGGCTTGGCCCTTGACTCCCTTCAGTGAAGGAGATGAGGAAGTGAGCAAAGTCTTTACACTGGGAACCTAGAAGCAATACTTTTTGGCCCCAAAAATTTGGTTATATTTTTGTAAGACTTCTCACATATTTAGAGTTAAGAAAGTTCAATAAATGCAATTTACTTCTGTCTCAGTTTTTAGTTCTTAATAATAATATGAATTCAATTAATAATATACATCTATGGAGTTGTCTGAAATTGTGCATTAACATTTCTCCTACAGCAGTATCCATTTTATCTACGTGCTATTTTCCTGTCTGCATAAGGCCCCTAGAATTTCTTTTAAGATATTAGCAATTCAATAGTTACTCAAGACTCCCATCTACAAATTAATATGACTGGAGCATTTAAGTATCATTGAACAGGCAGGAATGAATCCTGAATGGAAAGGCCAGCCAGTAACCTCAATAAAAACAGATTGTGTGCAATGGTGGTAGCAGTCTGCAAAGCTGAACACATGGCCTGAGATCTCTGCATGAAGGAGTATTATTTAATATACAATTGCATGGTACTTAGCATAACTGAACTTAGCTTTGTTCTGAGCCAGGTGAGCCATATCCTAAGACAAATGTAAAATAATGACATTTCCATAATACACGGAACACATTCCTAAAAAGACCACAATTTCTAGAGGCAAAAATGTAGCAAATTTTTAAACACTGCAATGTCAAAACCTTATTCTGCACTTCAGGCAAGTGACCAGCCACATTCTGTAGATAATGAAGAACTTCCTAAGAAGAACGAATAACGCAGTTGACAGCAAATACATGGACTGATCATCGTGACATAGCAACTATAAAGAAAAGATAACATGAGATTGCATTCGATCAAGTAGTAGTTGATAGCACAAAGATGACAACATATTACCATGTAAATGTTGTGGCTGTAGGCAAGTTAATAATAGTCTTGGCATGTGTAAGTCATTAGGATTTCTTTGTGCTAGCCCTGTAAATTATACATGGGCCTGCTTTTAGGAAAATCACCTTTTCACACTCCTGTATGCCAAATAAAAAAAATGAAGGAAGCAAGCAGAATTATTCTTGCCTATATAGCAATTTTGATAAACATGAAGAAATCTCATCATTAAACAAAAAAAAATTAACCGCATTATGTCAAAATGAATTAATGCAGTCAAAAGTCATGATAGTCCAGTGTGTCCTCTTGCCTCTCAGAAGGCTTTACCTAGTTACACTTTACCTAGTGACTGCTGGGGAGGGGCTGGGAAGCTCCTTAATAAACACAGTAGCACACATTTTGGTGTATGCCTAGTACTATCCAAGTGCTTAAAAAATCTCACTAAATTAAGACATCCATAGGGATGATATGCAAAGCTGTCAGAGTGAAGTACAGCCCATATTTAAAAATGCTAATGGGTATTAGCCCACATATATAAAGAAATAATTATCGTGCAACAATCTCTTCACATTTAAAGAAGATACTTTCAAATTTTCCAATCCACTCAGATTAGATTATGATCTCTTGAGCACGCAGTTTTTTCAGCAACCCCAGCTAGAAACCCCCTCTTATTTCCAGGACATCAGGTTTTTCCTATCTGATTGAAGATTATTATCAGCATTTAAAAATAAATTATCCATCAAAATGATTTTAAAGTAACCAAGTATTAGAAGATGATTTTTTTCACTTAAGAGCCCAGGAAAATCTGATTGACAGAAGTATGTGTGACAAGGCTAAAAATCCAGCTTTAAAGCTCCTGTGATTGAGTGAAAATCATGCTGACACAGTACAGTCTAACTCTGTTGTTTCAAATCTGATAAAAAGCCCTAAGCTGACAGGTTAACCTTGAACCAGCAGGCTTTATGGTGGTTCCAGTAACCAGCACGGAGCCACTGTACTCTCCACAAATGAGATCAGGTATCCATTCTCAATCCAGATCAGATTTGTGCTGCTTGGAAAGCAGGTGTGCACAGACCCCAACTCCATGACTGTGGAACCATAGCCTTATTGTAATAAATGCTGGAAAATCTCTCTGTGCAATAAACTTACCTCTAACAGAGTGTTTGCTATTCATGCAAAATACATTAAAGACCTTACAATAATTCAGGAATTTATTTCCTAGAATAACAAATTTCCACTGCTTTGAAAGACAAAATGTAGCACAAAGAAACTCAAATAAATTAACAGTTCTTCCATATCTATTTTCTTCATGACAAATAAAAATGAATTTCACAAAATAGGAAAGATCTATTTGGAAAAAAATCCCAAACCACTAAAGGGGATGTCTGGTCTCAGAGATGACCTAATTTAACATATTTTGGAGGGATTTCTGCTGCCTGTGCTATTCTGTCAGCAGGGAAATAGAAACTACTTTCACCATTAGAACATCTCACCATTAGGACTGACCTCTGCACACACTCAAGGCAAGGCTAACATGGAGTGTTCCCCCTCTTCCAGACCAAGTTATGCTCCCACATCTCAAGAAACAGAATAAACCAAATATTGACTTCAGTATGAATTCTAAATAAATAGCTGCACTTACAGAATCTTAACAGAGGTCACCTGGGACTCAAATGCTATTTCTTCATGACAAAGAACATGAGCAACACATTCTTGTAGATATGACTACAGATTCCCAGAAGATGGTCCTTTGTCCAGTGACTTCAAATAGCTCTGGATTCACATGATGTGCACCCAGCACACTACTGATTATCACTCAAAAAGGAGGAAGAACTACCAGTTAAGTCCAACTCCATGGTTCAAGAACATCCCTCCCCAGCTTATTTTCTCCTCTGGCACACTCCTAGTCTTAAATTTTTTATTACCCAGTGAAATTCACCATAAGAGAAACAACTCTTAGAATAACAAAAAAAAGGAAACACATTTTCCTCCCTTCAATCAAAACCTCTGTGCCAGCTTGGAATCCCCTCATGATAATGTGAGCTCAAGACAGAACAATGGCATAGTTGCTTGTGATAAATCACAGAAAGTGAAATTAATATTTTATAAATGGGAGAGTAAAAGTCTGTCAGGAAACCAAGGTTCTCCCAGGATGTCATTCCAAAACACAACAGAATGAGATACCAGAATACAAATAAAACTGCAACTTTATTGATGACTTTTTTGATGGTCCATCTAAGTCACCTGCAGAAATTAGAGTGGGAAACCTTTTTTTAAGTGAGCACTGATCTATTTCCTGCCTGCTGTGTAATTTCTCAATGGATGCATGTGAATTTGCAACAGGAGCTTATACCTAAGAGTTGAAGCTCTGATTCACAGCTTACAGCTTTCCAAGGGGAAAGATGAACCTATGGCAACACAAATGATACCAGTCTGCCTGCATGCATACCTGCCCACAAATGTTTCTCATTCTCCTTCAGTTGCAACCCATTGCTCTTGCTCAAAATTTCACATGACTCCCAAGGATTTGTTTTTTCCATCATATTACCAGTGCTGCAGTTTGCACTTCATACATAACTAAGCAGCTCGAGTAAATTTACAATCTTATGTATTCTAACATTATGAGCCATCACTGTTTCTTTCAACCATTCAGTTTTTGCTCAGTGATCAATTAGCCACTGTACAAGCATGGGGAGCCAGCATACCCAGCCTTCTCTTACTGCCATAAAAAAAATGGCCATTCCTTTATTAATATTCAGCATTTTGTAAGGATAGCTTTTGCTCTATGCTTAAATTTTACTTTGTCTATTACTCTAAAAGACTGGAATATAGATTTGTTTGGAAACTAATTTTTGCCTTCCAATGATTAAAAACAGTATTTTACTTTAAATTGTATTTTCATCAACTCACTCCCGGTTGACAAAAATGCCCTGCTTAAGGCACATTAAAATAGTGAATCAGAAAATGGACGCTCTAATTTTCTAAATAAAGCAAGAAAATAAAAGACAATGTAATAAAAAGATAAAGCCTTCATAGAGAATTGCAGCAATTATATCTCCACAGCTACAATATAACCCAAAACTTTGCAAAGGCTTTGATTACTGAACCATGGCTGAAGTGAATAATTTGGCTTTCACTAAGAAAACAAGCACATTCATTCTCACCACAATGGAGAGAGGCAGTTTTAATTAAACCTTATCAAAAGATGAATAAAGAATAAACTCAATACCCATTCCACAGGATTCTATTTTCATCTGTTTAGTTTGAGCTTGCCATGTTCATGCAATAATTAACCACTGTCCAAGGAATGCTGGAGTTGTGTTAATGTTGGTAAAGATTTAATTAGTTCAATTATCTGGAGAGTATTGAAGGCTCAGCATAGCACCAATTTCTTCAGGCTTTATACATACCTCAGATCAAAATATATTAAGCTGAAATATAAGTGAACAACGAAAATGTATTATTTCACTTCAGCTACTGAATGAATGTGTGTTTAATAATTTTATTGCTCTCCTTTTAAAACAAGGTTTCAGAAATAAAATATGTAAGCTGTGACTTCCCAGTCTTCCAGATTAGCTGGGGTTTTTTTTCCCTAAGTCAGCTTCTAAACATATTTTAAATGTAATTAAGTTTACTTTAGGAAAGAAAACCCAATTACTCTTTAAGCAGGAAAAAGTATAGTTCCTTTTACATTTTTTCCCCCCAGTGCCTACATATTTTACGTCTTTCAAGGAAAGTGAGGCATTTAAAAAGCATTGAAAGCAGTGACACAGACAACTGTTTCAATCTGTCAGACAGCGTGGACAGACAGTAGGGATCATTTCAGAAAATAGAGCGGCCCCCCAGCGGCCTGACCTTCCTGGTGGGAAAGCGGGCACAGCGCGGTGCTTGACAAGCTCGCCAACAAAGGAGTATATTTAGTCCCCCCAAATTCTGACACGCTTCTCACAGGAAAAACGCAAACTGGGATGAGGCATCGTTGACTACTGCTAACAAAGCGTGGGTTCTAATTGGAGATTGCACCGTTACTGTGAAACAAAAAGGAAGAGATGAAAAGTGAAAACACCACTTCACTACACACAGGCTGTAAGCATTGCAGTGAGCCTGGTTCCTATTTTTAAAAACTGTTCAACTCCATATTAGATGCTATTCAAGTCACAAGTCTTCTGGATCTGTACGTGCAGCTCCTTCTGCCTTCAGTGGGAACAGAGCCCAGGAATGGGAGCATTTAAAGATTTCTCTCTTTGTGTTAACTAAAATATTATCATTAGCTATTCTTTACAAGGGATGTTTGAATAAACTACATTCATTTTCCTGCACGGTTTAAATGACATGTTTATTACTACCACGGTCCGTCCTTTGTTTTCCCAACAGTGTGTTTTGGAGTATGAGTTCTTTATAACCAGTGAAGGCTGCACAAAGATGGCCAGCACGTGAGAAAGTTACAGGAGTTTATCTCCGTGAGGAGTTAAGAACTGTCGGAGGATAATTTTCTTATGAAGCAATAAAAACTTATGAGTTAATATAAAAGTAACTGTTTTGAAATTGCATGCTACATTTTAGCCAGGCTGGATTCAAGCTGCTTGTCTCTTTAGGCAGTCACAAACTACTTTACAGACAGCACTGTTATGCTTCCAAGCAGTAAATACCATTTGGTAAATAACCCCGGTAAAACACTGTACCTTATTTTCTACTACTCACTTCAGCTGAAAAAAGGTAAACACTTTTAGAAATAAATTAAACTAATAAGAGAAGGCTTGAACCTCACACTGAGTGCCAACTGATGCCTCAACTCAGCTCCCATTGATACCAAAATTTTATCCCTGCTTCCAGTTTTCTCAAGGATGGAAGAAAAAGGGAGATGCTGAAGTTCATTCAGGCTTTTCTTGAGTCCAGATGGCAGATAATGCAAGCAACAGGATATAGCACACTCTCCATCAGCCACCTACCCTTTCAGACAACTGATTTTTAAGTTGCACCAACAGTCTGAGGACTGGAGGTGCCCTATAGCCTATTGCTTGCAGACTTGCTTCTGCCTCCTGTGAAAATTTATGACAAGCATGTGGGAGAAAATAAGGGTAATAGATGATTAAACATTTAATGATTCACATTATGACAGCTGAACAAAAACTCATCTGAAACACCAATGTCTATCTCTGAGAGCATAAAGAAGCATTTGAGGTTAAAATATCACCCCAAACACATCACAACATGTGTAACTGAGAGCCAAATTTCATAATATGTGGACTCATTAACTAATATTAACAGGATTGTCATTTTTGCCTTAATTATAACTATTAAGCAACTGTAGAGTAAACACAAATATAATCATATAGATATATCTAATATCCTATTCTTTGGTGTCTTAGAAATTGCTTCACCTTCTTTCCCAGAATTTCACCAAGCCTTAAAGATAGTACTCATTTTTATTAGAGAAAATTCAAGCTACATTCAAGCAAGGATGTTGCTCACCCTAACACTCACAAAGCATTACAAGGAAACATTTGTTGCTCTACAATGACTATTAGTTACAAAGCTGATGAGAAGATGAACAAAGTATGTACAGACACAATTCTAGAACAAATTATATATATACTATTTCCATGAGTAATGAGATCTTTATTACCATCCATTTAAATAATTAAGTATTAGGTAAAATCATTAAGACTACGGCAATCACACAAAAAGATTACAGCAACAAAAAGCAAAAGCTATTTCAGGTCCTATGCTGTTAATGACCTATTTAGTCCCTAAGTAATAATCTTATCCCTGAAATGATGCACTTTGTCCCATGTAAAAACCTTGGAAGGTGGTAGTATACACTGTAAGTGGATAGTCATTCTAAGGAGGAGTATTTTGCCTGTCACCACCTTTAAATAGTTTGGGTTTTTTGAAACACAAATCAGTTATTTTATATGGAAAAGCTTTAAGGCTGGATTGGGTCTGCTACAGATTAAATACAAAAGAGGTTTAGTTTGGCACTTCTCGCTCATTTCTCAGGTGAGAAAAAAAAATCAGAAAGTACAGAAGAGATCTTAGTACAGATACAATACTTTACTCCAACTAAATTTCAAAACACTGTTTTTAGTTGGTATGAAACCATCTATTTGTTTGAAAAAGAACTGTGTTGGAGAAGGCAGCAACAATTTGTCTGCCTCAAGCCTGAAGAGTATCTGATTTTTGTGCTCTCTCCATTTTGAGAACATAATTCTCCTTTTTTTCTCCTAGTCTGAAAACATTTTGTGATATGTAAGTTTTGGGGAACTTTGTCTACACCAAATAAAGAAACTTTAGGGTATTTTGTGAGGATAATGAAAAGAACTTGTTCAGGTCTGCAGTGAAATAATTTCTACCACACAAATTCCATGCTTTTGTGTTAGCAAAGAAGAGAACTTTGAGTCTTTCAGTTTAGGAGATCTTCAAACAGACAACAGTATGTAAACAATCCCAAAGTACATAACTTTACTAGAACAACCTCCAGTCTGTGTGCAAGGGCTTCAGAAAGGCCCCTTCATCAGATTTCCTTCTGCTCTCCACACTGAACAAAGCCTTGGCTGACAATACCGAAATCTCCTCCTTTATTTGGATTAAACCCCCTTTGCAGGAGAAGTATGCAAATGCTATACATGTTTCCCTTGCTGAGGCTACTCTAACCCAGCTATCTTTTCACTGTCTTTTTTCCCCCAGCAGACCATCCTATCGGCTGACAGGGAGACCAGCCTTTTTATTCAATCTTTCACAACACTGACAGTTGGATGCTGGGGCCTGCCACGAACTCTAAAAAGAGCTCATTTAGTCATAATTAACTATTCCCTGCATATTTCCTAAGGTATGGTAATTGTGCTAAAAGCCAACAAGTGAAGCATTCATTCTGGTTTTCTTTTAAACTTTTATTTTTCCACAGCAGTCTCTTTCTCCCCTCCTTTACCCCCAGCCCCCCCCGCCTTTTTTTTTTTAAATCTTTTCTTTCTTTCTTTCTTTTCTTCCTCCTTGGAAACATTTAGAGTAAAGAAAAGGAATGACGGTGGAGATAGGGAGCTGCAGAAAACTGTGATGTGGGCAGTTCAAAAGGCAAAGTCTGCCATACGATACAGGACCCCATGGCAGCAGTGAGCTATTCAGCTGGGTAAAACATAAAGAAAAATGAAATGAGTAGAATAGAGCTATGTCATTAATGCAGAATGATGGACATCCTATTGGGGTAACAGGGAGTCATGAATATACATTTCTAATTCCTTAGATATGGTGATAAGTGATCGCTATTTCCATTAGCACCACAGTATATGTACTTGACCAACCTAAAATCTTTAAGTTAGATGTAAGGCACTTCACACACTAGTCCTCCCTCCTCCCCATAACACAAACATATGCCATGTCCCACTGCATGCAGTGGGGTTCTCACAGCGATAAGGTATGATGGATCCAGCCCTGTATACAGCTCATGTTTATCACTGTTGAGACGGGAAGCCTTGAGAAGCTGACACACATTATTCACCTTAAAAGGCAAAATGTGATCTGAAGTCTGGCCTTATCTGTTTTCTGGTTTAGTTTAAGTGAAGGAAGGGTTGACAGCACTATCTGTTTACTTATGGGCTTTGTGTCTGCTGAAATTCTCCTGCTTTTTGGAACTTACTGGACACCTATCCATCATAAATGTGCATAGTGCATGTACAAAAGTGAAAGATAACAAAGCTAAGTCTCTTCACATTCGAGTCTCCTTTCCACTTGGATGTGCACCAGGAGGAAAGAAATCACTGGCTTTTGCAAAGAATCTGTGACAGGGCCATGTGTGTATGTGTGTGTGCTCGGGAAAGGGGGGTGTTAACACTGCAAATACAGCAACTGTGCCAACATGGCCAAACAAAGCACTGACGTTCCTTATTACTATACAGCATTTTTCCAGAACCATAAAATGTGGTAAGACCTTCCATGAACAAGGTGAGTAAAATCTGTGAACTACAGAACTTACATTCCATGTTTCAGACGTAATGTGACAAATAAAGTCAATAAACAGAGATAATTGACAGGGCAAAACTTCAGACAACAAGGTCATGTAACAACTCATCTTACTTATGTTCACATATTAATGATTCTGTTTTCACTTTTTAGTAGCATCCACCTACAAATATCCTTATACTACGTTTGTTTTAAACTTGTAAAATATTTAAGAATTAAAAGACTGCAATTTTTTTAGTTTGAACACTAGAGTACAAACATAATTTTGAAAAAGGAGCTTCATGTTGAAGAGTAAGGTGGGTAAAATATTTCTAAAATCCTTTTCTTCTCCCTTTATTTCTAGACTAAATTTGTGCATCAATGTGGTTTGCAATTGCAGGCAAAAATGCACTAAGAGCCAAGCTGACAGGCTGTTGCTGAAAATCTTAATCATCTGTTTTATCATCATAGTCTGGGATTTTGTTTTCTTAGGGGAGGAGGTTTGGGGGTGGGGGATGTTTGTTTAACTTCTGTGCATTATTGTGATCACAACACACAGTGGATTAACAACAGAAATTTTAAAAAGAGCATCTCTCAATAGACATGAGCTGAAAATGTTGGTGGTTGTCAGCAAGAAACTATGCTGGTTCCCATGCAAATAAAACAGGTGTGAAGCACCACACAGACAAGAATCTTTGCAGATTTCACCTGGTAGAGCTCCTGCTTTTTTGCCTGTAGCGTTCTAGCTGCTCTTGAGCAGCGTTGCTTCCTCCAGTCCAGACCCCGGAGACCTTTTCTCTACCTCTAAAAGTTCTGCAAGGACCGATACGTTCAGACTGTGTTGCGTTTACTCTCTTCCTTCCACAGTAACTCACAGAAAGAGAATTAGATTTCTAAATCACTCTGCTCCATTGAGGTTCATTTCAAACACCTGTCTAAATCCCCAGGTGTGCTACAGTTTCTCTGCCCTGCATTTAGGAGACTGGCAGCAGGAAAGATGTCTGTGTCCCGCTGTCTGGCAACATGAGCAGTGCTGGGACTCATTAGCAATTCTCCTGCTTTTGATTATCACAAGCTGGTACACTAGTTTCCCAGAAAATTGTGAGGTTTGGAGATGATTTTGGGGAGAGGAGGACGGCTTACACAAGAGAGCAAGTCCAGGGCTTGAAAATTCAGAAAATCTCAGCTTTTATGTTCTCTGAGGAAGTAGGGCAAGTGTTAATGATCCAAAAGCAATGCTCCATCTACTAAGAAAATCAAAATCAAGACTTATGCACAAAGTTCCTAGTCAAGTTTTTGAGAGGGTCAGGTCAAGAAATCTTCAGTATGCTCAATTTATCTAAACGTACCTCCTTAAAGATTTAGTAATATATGTAAATAATTTGTGAGATATTTAATGTAGGGGGAAGACTTCGTTAAAACTAAAAAGATGGTGAGGCAAATTCTTAAAAAAGAATTTTGAGAAAAATATCCTTTTACGGGAGCCCACGGTTAACAACACAGATGAAAAAGAAGATTAAAAAGTGAATGATATCAAAGTCAACGACTACAAACACACATTAAAAAAATGGTATGGCCAATCTTAGGTTCGATTTATGGATTGCTTTATACTGCCCTATTTAATTTGAAATATAATACATAATGCAAAAGTTGAAATGTTACTGATTGAACCACATTTCATCAACAGCTGCTCACATTACATGGAGTTATTTAGATGACCTCAAGGCTCACTGGATTTTTCCAACACTCTCTACATATCCACCCCCTAAGAAAGACATAGGCAATTCATACAGAAAGTGTTTTTACGCACAAGTAATGATAAAAGGAGTCACTGTTGGAATATGGATCATGTGTTAGAGCTTCTTCTCACCTGAAAAGTGATTCACAAAGATTGGTCACAGAATATACACTAGCAAGTTCCAGTGATTTCTCAGAAATTGGGGGAGAAAAGATATAAAAATCAGATTATGAATATGCGATTTTCTCACTCATTGCTTCTGTCTGATCTTCCCTAGAGAGTCAAGGAACAAAAGAGTATTTATTTAGGATAGAGACAGGAATAGTAAGTTTTGAGGGACAGTAAGGAATTTCCTAATTCCTTCCTGGCTACTATTCTTCATTTGAATTATCAAGGTCCTAGAAGCTAAGAAAACATTGAGTCAGTTTTGAAAAACCAGAAGCTGTCTGGTTAAAAAATGAGTAATGGTTACATTATTTTTTCTGTTTCAGACCACACTTCTTTTTCTTGCCAGAAAATGTAGATATGTGGGAAATATAAGTTGTTTAACTATTTTTTCTACATCTGAGTGATAACTTCTTTGGTCATGAACCTCGGGCACACACAGGTCACTAACCTGTGTCACACACAGTCCTAGAAAAGAGCTTATCTGCACCTGTCAGATTTCCTAGCCAAAACATCTTTTTGTTCATGTTCAAGCAGCTGTTGCCAGATGCAGACAGACACTACAGCTATCACAGGTTCCTCAAATACACCTCAGGGTTAAAATCTAGCTGGTCTGTCCAGTGCTTCCTGATCCTTGTCTTTAGTCCATTGGGCTAACAGACTTGGAGATTTCCCAGACAGTTTAGTCTCTTTTCCCAACAGAAGCCTAATTTTCAAACTCTATAGAAAT
The DNA here is from genome assembly GCA_013400975.1 of Atrichornis clamosus. Taxonomy (NCBI): domain Eukaryota; kingdom Metazoa; phylum Chordata; class Aves; order Passeriformes; family Menuridae; genus Atrichornis; species Atrichornis clamosus. The sequence continues at coordinate 92,543 of WBMZ01013166.1, read as the reverse complement.
AATTTAAATGCACATCACTTCCCCAAACAAGTACCAGAGCAGATATTCAGTAATGAATACATTCTGAACTTTCCAGTTAGTTTCCAGTTTTTTACTTAAATACTAGTTGGGCATCTGCAGAGCTACCCAAGGTGGGAAAAATTCTCCCATGGGATCTGCACAGAGAATATTTTATTCTGATATTTTGCTCTTTTTATTGAACTTTGCAAAGGACTGAGCCTGTGTGTTCATTAGTGCAGACTACAGCAGCCGTGTTCACAGTGCCTGAAAGAACCTTACACTGAAAAGGTATCTGGAAGGTAAAGAATGCCCATGTTTACAGTGCTTTAGTAATTCTTCTTTTTTGCAAACTAGGAGGTTGTTAATGCTGAGCTTCTTACATGAAATACAAAACAGAAAACACTTGTCTGTAAGACTTTGTACAAATATTTTGATTAAGAAACTCCTTTAAAAAATCTGATTCTGATTCACATTAGGTGGAGAAAGGGAAATCCAACAGCCTGTGGTTACTCATTAAAGCAAATGCTGACTACTCCATTACCAAATTTAAAACTCTGATGGATAGAAGAAAATGAAAGCTGACAAAAATCCTCAAGAATCTGAACACTAAGCAAGCATTCCTCAGCACCCAACCAAGAGACTGCTTAAGCATGAGCTACAAACTTCTGAGAGAAGTATGAGTTTAATATATAAAAGACAAAATTTCTTAACAAGAAGAGACACAGTTTGCAAAATAGTTCTTCGGGAAGCTCTTGCAGCCTTCAAGTCTCATTTACTCAACCTGAGATGGTATTGTTGTGTCTACATTAGTTTTGATAAGAGAGCCAGCCCTACTTCCACTGAAGTTTATGGAATTCTCCCACTGTCTTCAGGAGGAGCAGAGCTAGACTCAAAGCCTCACAAAGATACCACGATCAAACACTCTGGCAGGTGCCATGATCCCATCTTATTTTCTTAACATTTCTGAAAAAAACTATGAAAAGAGGGAAAATCTATGCAGTCATTCCTACTGATATGCAATATGCCTTTTATATGAAAATACAGACCAGTGAAGCAAATGAATGGTTAGCAATATTAATAGCCAGGGGCTTGTTAAACTGCCTGGGAAGAAAAGTTTGCCTGCAATTTTACCACTACAGAATATGTTGGAGAAGACTAAGCATTTTGTAATGCTGATATTTTATATATGCATTCTTTAAGAGCATGACAGGCAGCAGACCCTGTAGTCTTCATTTCAGATTAAATTTTATATAGTAAGCCTGAATGCTTTTTTTTATTTTTAAATCCATACTTTCTAAGGGTATGTAGTTTTTCTTGGAAATAAAATTATATCATGCAACTGAAATTGCAGTCTGATTTTATGCAGTCCGACTAAGCATGAAAAATGAGCTCTTTTATAATTCAGCTTGCAACAGAAACATGTCTTTTTACAACAGCACCTTGCAGAAAACCCCCAGCCCCACTGCATCCAGAAGACAAACCAGTGCCCCATGTTAATAATGAATGCAGCTCATATCTACCACTTTCTGTTAAATTGCTAAAATTGCCCAGATAAACCATTTGAGAGTATGTCAGGTTTAATTAATACAACATGACCTGATCACTTCCACAGTTGCAAAGAAAGAAGTTGGCATTCTTTAAATCCGGAGCTCAACCTGGAGATTATGCTAAATTGCTTCATTCATAGTCCACACTCCTCTGCACATGTCAGGAGGACAGCATTTGTCCCCTCTAGTGATAAACAAATTATACATGAAATCAATTCCACTTCACAATAATTTTCCCTATTGGGTATTATCTTTCCTCCTCTGCTCCCTCCAGTTAAGCTTGCATCCTGTAACTTGCTAATGAGCTGGGGGCTTTCTGTTCCAGGTGGCACCCCCTGCCTCGAAGTCATGACATTTCCCATTTCGAATGCTGCTGGCATTTTTCGACAGCTCCTGCTAACCAGCCTTTTTGACCCGCACTAAGAGGAGCTCATCTGATCGAATGCTCTAACCTGCCAATCATGCCAGCAAATGATCTTCACAGTCACTCCCAAGGCAGGAGGGGGGAAAAAAAGGGAGAGCAAGAGAGGGGGAGCGAGAGAGGCAGCAAGAGAGGGAATGATGGAGTAGGCAAGCAGGCAGCCTCTGCAGCTACCTAATGAGAGTACTTTAAGTCTCTGAGGCAGCTGAAACATTGAAAAACTGGTGGGAAAATTAGGACAGAACTGAATGTCTGGTGCTGTTATTACGGATTTCTTCACACCCTGAGATCATTTTGAAAGCAATACCTCTGAGATGAGCCATTTTCAAAAGAACAGAAGTTAATTTTACCATATAAATAGAAAACAGATATATTTTTCCCTGCCACCATCAATATGCAAACCTCATAATTCTGCTCTGCCAAATGGTGTTCTTTACGGAATTAATTAGGAGCTGTAAGCTCGTTAACTGAGTATCTTCTCCTAGGGATAATTATGAATATATTTTTTTTTTGTTGATGTAAGCCATAAATAGCACTTTTAACCTAATTTAAATGCTGGCAACATTTACACCTCTGTATTTACAAATGTCTGCACACAGATACATAAAACAACAAATACAGTATCTGCAGAGTCTAGATGTCACTTTGTGGGCTGAAACCAAGCAGAGTCATGATAATGACTCAGTTGTTTTGATTTTGGTCCTTTTATGATGTGACAGACTACTTAGTGCTGAATCTTTCAAGTACACAAGGACAGATTTAATTGTGTAGATTTTCTTTCCCTTCAGACGGTAAGCTAACTAGATTTGAATACACACGCAACACACATACTGAACAGGAGAGGTATTAAAAGCAATGGTAAGATAAAAATTTCAGGAACAAAAATAAAAAGGCTGTGATTGTATTGTTACCATAAAAAAGCCAGAAAATATAATGCACAATTAGTCCTTATATTAACATCAAAAGAGGATTGCAGAAGTGGCTGTACAGAATTAAAATCTAGGTTACTAATGGCAGAGAACGACTGCCCATAATCACTAATTCAAAATACATATATTGTCCAAAACAACATTAATAATTTATAACAAGACCACAAAATTATGGAAATACCCAATTCTGTTTCCACTTCTTAAAATATCCGAAGATGCTCTTTCAGTACTATTCTTCCATATTAGATATTTTTATTGGAGAATTTAGTATTTTTTCCTGAATTTTTTGAGTTTTCCTCCTGAGACTTAAAAATTAACACTAGGAGCACGTGGGAAACCCATGCATCCTCATCCCAGCTTATGGGGCAGAATAAATTAATGTAATTTATTAACCGAGTTGTAAACTACTGCTACATTTTTAGGCAAGAATCTTACCACAACTAGGAGTATTCAGTGCACATTTACTTTAATGGTATTTCCTTCAGACCCAATTTTGCAGCAGTTAGTTTAGTCTGTTTATTTCATAAAGGATCAGGCAATGTAAGCTACAGACTCAAAATGGCACCACAAAGCTTGCTCTCCACAGAAAGAATTCTGGCATATGGAATTACTAAAATTCATTTTTTTCTTTACGATTTGACTGAGAGTAAAATGTTCTGTTAATTCTGAATGCTGCAAATGGTGCCTGAGAGGCAATGCCTCTCATTAGAGTTGCTGTATCCCTGGGTTATGGGCTGTGTGGCAGCACTGGAAGCCTCTGCTTTGTCTGGAAACCTCAGCTTCTCCCCTCCAGTGGTTCCACTTTCCTCTTAGACAAAGCCTAACTGAAGAGTCACGTGAGGAAATAATCCTAAAGGAGAGGTGACTGTCCATGGGAGAATAGGGAGAGTTGAGACCCGCTTTTGCCTCCTTCCAGTCATTGTCATCCAGACATTGTCCTCCCTGCATTCAAATGTCATCCCAGACTATCAGCCCACTGGAACTCAAACAGCCTTTCATGCCTAGACACATCTTAAAGCATGAACAGACCACAAAGACTGTCTAGTGGGAATTGCTTGCTATTCTAATATAAATAATAAAATATAGTACTCTTCTGGCACAGAGGATTCCACCTTTCGTCTCCTAAATTTATGAGCAAACAAACTGGAAAAACAGATAAACAGCACTGCAACTGAGCACATGCATTCATGCAAATATCACTAATATCTTTCCTACAGCATAACTGACTGTAAAATTACAAACCTCTACACTAAAAATTATTTGAAAATGAATCTTCACAGTGCTGAAGGCAAGTTATCATGCATTAGAAATGAACTGAAAATAGGCTCCATACTACGCCACGGTACAAGGAAATACAGTATTGTCCTTCAACAAAAGTTATCCATGGTGGTAGTAACACTTTGTTTTCCTTCTGCCAGCTCTGCAGCTCATTTGGCCATGACACACTGCAATTTGAAAATAGTAATGTCAATAAATAGCCACTAGTTTCACACAGAATACACAGAGTATATCACTGCTGCAAAGAAATCAATGTCTCCTAGCAATGGAGGTTTGAAATACTTGTTCTACCAAGTAGAGTATGTAACAATGAATGTGAAAACCTCCCCTCTCTGTCTCCTGCTTTCTTCCTCTCCTCCTTCTTTCCTAAAGACTCCCATGATTTTAGAAATCCTGATCATGTCTACTGTATTTCCATCTATTTATTTCTAGGCAGAGATGCCGCCCTGGTCTTTCAGTCTCTAGGCTGGACAGGTTTCAGCACAACTGGTGTTCAGGTTCCTTAGCAAGACCACAAGGAATCCTTCCCAATTCAATTTCCATACCTCCATGCATAGGTTACCAACTGTTTTTATCAAGAAAACCAAGAGGCTGTGCATTCTACTGCTTACACAGAGTGCAACTGAGTGACTGTATTTCACATGACAACACACAAGGTGGGCAGTTACAGTACTGCCACAGGAACACCATTAAACATACTTTCTAAGTCTTATGAGCTCCTTGATTGGGTGGTGGGTTTCCTTTACTGGGGCATATCTGGGGACCTGAGGGACAGTTCCTCCATCCTCAGTCCCCACGTGTCACTTAGGTAAGATGGGCAGTTTATATGAAGACAGCCTTGCACTGGCCAGCTCTTTGCTCAGTCCATTTCACCAGCTGTGCAGAGTCCAGTGAATATGGGGGGATTTTCTTTATGGCTGAACGGAGGTCAAAATTCAGTCTATAACTTTTCTTTTAGATTAATAGAAATAAGCTAGTAGATATCATGAGGAGAATGTAGTCCAATGCCTGCAGTTTTTCCCTTGTGTGTTAAATTTAGGGTATATTCTAGCAGTATGGTGATCTTATTCTTCACTATTAAGTAAAGCACAGCTGGAACAGTCTCATAAAACCATTATGTTGTTAATATAAGAAAATAATGGCACTAAAAGTACTAGAGAGCCAAAAAATATCTTAGATTCTGCAGTTATCTTTCATAGCTTAATACTAATTTAGCATTTTACAAAATTGATGTTACAATTTCAACTCTGTTTAGTACTGTCATTATTGGACTCAAACCCAAATTGCTTTCAGCTGCCCACCACAACTGCATCTTATTAGCCTTTTCACGAAAGCCAATTTATGCAAATCCAGTATTAGTTAAATAATTAAACTGACCCTCAACATTCATGTATAGACACTGTCTGGCACTAAAAGATGCAAGAGAAATTTAAACCTCCCATCTTCAGTGCTCAGGTCTCCATCTTTTCAACAGCAGCAGCACAATGACTGTTTGTACACATCTATCTGAATCCATCTATTAAAAAAAAAATTTAAAAAATTACACTGGTAACTGCTGTGCTTTTATAGCTCCACTTTTCTCTCCCAATCTGGTTTTACACTGACTTTCAAGATCTTGTACCTCTAAAGCACTACTGGCTACTTTCAGCTTTGATTAAATCAACAGTGACAAAATCTGGCTGACATGCAGTCTCTCAGTCCAGAATTTCTCTTTTATGCAGACCTTTCTCCACTGTAATTACTACAGTTTTATCCCCTGAAGCTGCAGAGATGAAGACTTACATGCACAGTATATGGTTTTCCACAGTGTTTTAGCAACACTGGGATAATGAGAACAGAGTAAATGCAGGGGAGTAGTGAATGAGAATGACTTTTCAATACTGACTGCTGGACAAACACACTGCTGGACTACAGCTTCCCTGCGGCTCAACTAGGGCAAGGCAGGCAAAAATTATGTTCCCACACAGCAGTGTTGAAGAGACAGTCTTACACAATCTAAAAATGTAAAACTGAAGATGACAAACAAAAATGAAACTATTTGGATGAGGATGCAACACCCCTCTAGCTAGCAAAGACAAAAAGGTAATTTTACATAAAGATTCTGTGCTGTTGAACGCGCCTGGTCAGAAGCAATCAAATAACTAGTGCTTTTTGCCATTATCGTGGTAACTGTCACCTCTTCAGCTTTATTCTGTTTTACACAGCTGAGCTGACCCAAATGACGCCATCGTCCCTTCGATTGGCTGGGCTGGTGTCAGTTGCTGGCTTAAATGGACACAGAAGAAAGAATTCAGCATCCTGCAATTGAAATTCAGCATTGCTCGGATGCATGTGCATGTGGTGAAGCAATACAAATAAAGACTACTTTTTGTTTTGCTTCAGTGAATTGTCAAAGAGATTTAGAAAGCCAGGGGATCTCATTATGGTAATACAGGTTAAATACTTTAAAAGCATATGGTGTTACCATCCTGAATGAAGCTGTCCCTGCTGGCTCCAGGAAGCAGACAATAGGCCAGAAACACATCTCGTGTCTCTGGTCTGCCAATGGGAACTGGGGATTATAAATCACCACAAGAAAACATCACGTGCTATCTGGTATCAGGTAATGCCTTGTCTTTTCAATTACTATTTGACTCATCCTTCTCCAGAGAGGAACAAGCTTTAGCCATGTGTTCCACTAGCCCAATGAAAACAGAGCCCTAGAGTTTCTTAGGGTCCATTCTCATCTCAGTAAAACAGGCTCTGTAAAGATGGGTGATTATAGTATAACTCAACAAGATATGTAGACATGGGGAATGCCTCCGTGGAGATGCTTCCTCCCCATGGGGAAAAAAATATCAATGAAAACCATCAGGTACAAAATAAAAAATGTTTTGCTTTATCACAAAGCTTTAAAGATGCTTGGATATGACCAAAAGGCTCCATCTAATTCACTGCTGACACATTCTTCTGTGTGCAATGGAGTTCATTACCACATATTTGCTAATTTTCTCCAGTAGGGAACCACCTCAGCATTGACCTTGCTAACTCCAAATGTCAGGTTTTTCTCCATGGGCATTGGAATAATGTGTTGTCTCTTCTTGGAGCCCAAGACCATGACACAGACTGGTCCACAAAGACTCTATTAGTAGTCTAAGTCTGACAGACGTTATCTAGGTTTTCAGAAACATGTCCTAGGTTGCTGCTTTTTCAAGTGGTGACTTGATTTGTGAGTAGCAGACAGGCAGCTGAAGCACTACAGTACTTTAAAGACAGTAGAAATTCTCAGACATGCAGCAATTTCATCAGCTGCTCCTTGCAGCTATTTCTGAGGGCTGCAGATGAGCTCTAATCAATGATGATGGAGCCAATTACAGATTTACTGCCTTTAGTTCCTCTCATTCACCAATCTGCCAGAGACTGCTGCTTCCGAAGTTGGCAGATGATGTCTAAGCCATTCCTCCACTAATCTTTTTGCCTTCCAAACCCTAAAGAAAAGTGGATTTAATTCAATGGGTGCACTATCAGGGCAGTAACATCTGGCAAGTGTGTGAGAGAACAGCAGGAGGTCATAATTTCTTATCACAGAAAGATTTGGCACAGCATCGTTGTTGGGTCTCTCAGTTTTATTTCCTATTTTACCCCCAAAAAAGGGAAATTAAGAACACTTGGAAGGAATGAAGGAAGGAAAGACCAGACACAAGACATAAGACTAGAAATTTCTTCAGCACCAGGTTCTGGAGGAGGATGAAGATGGCTCCTTGCTTGTGTTTCTTTTTGAGTTTTTCTAATAAATTCCTTTACAATGTATAATTGTATAAAAATATACGACAAATAAAGCCTTTCCTTTACACACATCTGCGGATTTAGTGAGCAACTGTCTACAGATTTTTCTCTTTTACAGCTTCCTGAAGGATACTGGACAGCTTCAAAATTCCACCCCTTTCTAACTTCCCTGCCACTTCTATACATGCATAAAGTCAACCCAAGAAGATGGGTAAAACACATATGTACCTACTTTGTCCAGGAGACAAGCTAGAAGTATTTGTTTGTGTGTTTTCTTTTAATAATCTGATCTATTTCCTTGCAATATTTCCCCTTTTAACTTTCCTTTATCCCATTAGCTGGGATATTACCTGATCATGCTCATTGACATGTGAACAGTTTGTGCTGTTTGCCTCCACCCCTCTAGCTCTACTTGCCTTGTTTACCTGTTAACTTCGTGGCCCTGGAGAGCTACTGCCATCTGGTTTTTTGTTATTCATGCATCTTTTTGCTTCGCTGAGCCTTGTGAATGGAGACTTTAACAGAATATATTGTAATAAATACCCCTTCATAAATACCCCTTCCTTAATGCTACTGCCCTGCTGAATGTAACTCCAGTCTTCTGCTGGAATAACTGACCCACAACTCATCCATTTCACTGACTGAACACTCTATTTGCCAGTCACTACGCTACTGCTTAAAATCACAGCCACCTCCTATTCACCTGACCTTCTTCTCATACTACCAAAACTGTAGTCTTTTTTCCCAACTCCTTTCACTCTCCACACCTCCACTTGCTTGGTAGCCTCCTCCCTTTAAAGGTTTCCACCCTTTCTAACAATTCCTCACCCAAATCCAGCTTCCATGTTCACATTTCTCCTGCCTCCCCTGGTATTTTAGTTCCATCTCATTAATCCCCAGCTCTCCACATGGTACAAGTAAGAGGACCTCAGTTTGGTACCAATACTTTTCCAGCATTATCTGCTGCTCCCCATCTCATATCACAAGTCAAAGACTACAACAGGGAGCTGATATGTTGTTGCACTGTTAGCACCTAACAGAACAAAGTCCCAAGCCACAATGGAAAACTCTAATCAATAATGTATATGTCACAACATTTGCTAAGTGGCTTCAGACCTTACACAATGAAACATGCTATTCTGTATTAAAACTGAGGTTGAGCAGCCATAACAGTACCATGATGAACATAAAAGGTACATACAGTTCTCCCTTTCTGTTCGCATATAAAATTTTAAAACAGTAATTTGTATCTGCTCAAAAAGATATTCAGTAAGAATGATCCAATGGTTCTCTTTTGGGCTATTTTGCATGCTCATCTGCAAATACAAACTCTCCATTCCATATAGTATAAATGAAAAATTACATTTGTTTGGAAGCAACAGAAAGGAGATTCTGTACATGAGAATTGAGATTCTGTACATAAGCTTCTACACAAAAGGTCTTTAGCACAGATGGGCACATTCTAAATTTACTTTAGATGGATGATATGTCACGTTAGAACAGACAAGGTTGAAGAGATGTCTGCAGGGACACAGCCCCAGGAAAAAGTAGGGATTAGCTTGTCAATAAAGATGTAAACAGACTGCTCTGAGGCAGCCTCATTTCTGACATTACAGAATCTTAAACGGTTTGCTGGCAAAGAGCTTGTGCAGAAATTGGGGCAGGCTGTCAGCACTGAAATCTATTCATTCCAGTCTTTCAGTAGTTACTGCCTGTCAGGCAAATAAACTCCATAACATTATAGGGTTAAAAAACCCAATTGAACATAAGCATACAACAGTAAATCCAAATATAATTCATTAGAGAAAGTTATATCTGTTCCTGTAAAAGGAATACTTAGCTGAAGATAGACATCACTGAATATCAACTACATTTACATGAGACTGTACCTTCAGACAGGTACATGAACAGCATGTGCGTTTATCTCAGCTCCTAGAACTTTGGTAACAAGCTTTGTAATGGACACAATGTGCAAAAGCAACTGTGACTTTAAAAACAAAACCAAAACAAAACAAAAAGCAGGCCTTGATTTTTTTCAATGAAAAGAATCTGCACTTTAGTAATTTGTGAAACACTGTGGTATGAAACCATTTAGAGAAGCATAATAAGCAAAGCAGCTATATAAGGGAATACTGCTAATCTGGAAGAGTCTGCTGAGTGCTTAATCCCACTGAACAAACACTGGGATGATGCATATGGGCAAAAGAGAATTATGCCATAAAATAACACCACCATTCCCTTACTGTAATTTGGTAAGTAGCCTTTCTACTCTCCTGCCCTTCCCAACTTCTGTTCTACTCTTAGAATACCAGAAGTCATATTACACACTATTTCACTGCTGAATAACTATGGTTAAACAAAACCAGTACCAGTAGTTCCAGTGATATAGATCATATTCACCAACACGACAGCACCTCTTTCTCTATCAAGAACATCCTTTGGCTGTCAAGACTACCAAACCTACTAAATCATAGGATCACAGAATGGTTAGGGTTTTAAGGGACTTAAATCACAGAATGATAGAATTTCTTGTCTTTGCCCTGAAGTTTAACAACAGAACAGGCAAGAGGTATTTTCTCTCTGCATGTCTTACCAGGGGAAAAAAAGAATCAGTCCGAATTAAAGGCAATCTATTGTTTAATCTGCTAGCACCAACTTCTGCAATATTTTCAACCAGTCAGTGACACTGATCCTGCCCATAAGGTCAGGAATTTACACTCTTCATATGGACTGTAAGAGAGTGAAAACAGACTATCAGGCTGCAGATGGACATATGCAGTTGAATTTTATATTTTGTTTCTCTAAAGCTAACTAAAGCAAAGAGTATTTTCAAAGATACACCTTTCAATAATCATGTCTTACCTGCATTATCAGTTGTGAACATAGGTATTCTTCAATGTTTGCTGTTTGATACACCTTTGCCATAACTATTGTTTTTTCCAAAGGCTCTCATGCTTTCTCCAGTCTCTGGCTGTAGTCTTACATTCGGTACAGTAAAAATAGAAGACACTGCAAAACAGAGTGCCAGTTCAGAAACTTTGATTTCTTTTTGTCATAAAAACAGTAATTTAAAAATAATTGTTTTAGATATATGGCAAGCACAACACAGTAAATATATACAGCTTTTACATATACCTCCTATTTATGCAAGTAAGCGCTGTACAAATTCTGAGTGGAAGGATGCTGCATGCATTATGATGGAAGTTGTATGATGAAAACATTCTTAGCTGCATGCATCTTCAAAAAAAACCTGTTTCCAGACTATGTGTTTACTTGTCCTCTACACCACTATATAACTAATAATTTCCACTTTCAAATTTATTCTGAGAGCACTTAGAAATAAATAAGAAGGTAAAACATGCAGCAAGGTTTTTCAGGAATTTGATATCACATATTACATCTTCAGAATCTCAATGTCAATAGAACTGAACTATCTTGTTTGACTCTTTTTTGAATTATTGAAGACAACAAGGCTTGTTAAAAACATCCCAACAACTCAAAAAGCTTTTGCGGAAAGCAATCCCCATTTGCATGAGCTAGAAAAACCTCGACAATTTCTATGGAACACCAGACAACTAATTATTAGTAGACATGAAAATAATCACAGGTATCAAATTGCAAATGGTTAAGGACTAACGTGTTGATAATATGAAAACTCATTTTTACTTAGGATGCCTCAGTCTGATGGGGAAGGATCAATGACTTTTAATACTGCTGAAAACAAACCTCCACATTAGCAATATCCTCAAGAACTGCCACTGCATGATTGCATAAAGAAATATTAAAGAACTAATGAGGGCTGTAAAAGTTTTCTTTGGTTTTGCACTAACAACTGGCATAACTGTAAGTTTTTGGAGCTACTCTTTCATCTATATGCCTTTAGAAGACCTGGCTATTGTTTCATGCACAGACCTTCCCACTGTAGTTTGACACATCAACTTCCATTTCTTATTCTACTCTCCCCAGGAACATGTATTGTGAATGGCAGATATTCTATGCAAATAAATGAGATCTCAAATATGAAAGTAGAAAAGTAGGAGGACTGACCTTTCTTTTTTAATAGAAAATGACAAGTACACATTTAGTTAAAAGGATTAATCTATAAATTACTCCTCTGGTTTGAGATGAATGAAAGTTATGTGGCATCATAAATTGCATTGTATTCCCAGACAAGGTGATTTTAGCAGAACTGCACTACTCTAACCTTTTTAATGTACTAATTTCAAAAACTGAAAGTGGCTACCTGTTAGGCAGAGCTTATGTGGAAATTGAACTTCCAACCCAATTGAAATGATGCCTTAACTTTAAACCAAGTAAAAAATTCAAAATTGTGCTTCTCACGTAAACTAACTTTGCATGCATTTTAAAAATAAACCACATTAAAAAATTATACTGTAAAGTATTACATAGAATAAAAATACAGTGCTAATGTAAAAACCAGAATAGAAAGTTAAACGCTTGATTTTTACTTTTTCAATGTAGGCAGAATCACCATACTTATGTGAAATACTGTGATTCCAAGGAAACAATTTTCTGGTGGAAAATCATTTGACTGATTCTTCCCATTCACCTTTTTACCCACATGTGAGTCTTTCCCTGGCTTTTAGTGCTAAATTCCCAAATTTGCAGTTCAGCATTAGGACCAAACAGAACAAAATATATTCCTTGATGAATACTATTCATTACAGAGATTTGCAAAATCACAGTTGTGTCTGAAATAGAAAGCAGTAATTTTGCTTGTACACATGTCTGTTATGCATAAAGATTCAATATGTTTATAACTATATTTAATTAACTATCAATAGTGGGTTTTGATGTAAAATATTAACACAGAGAACTAGAATCACAAAAACTGGTAATTTTACTACACAGCAAACATTTTCCCAACTCTCCAAAGTATATGACTTCTTTGTTTTGTAAATATGTTTACAAGTATATCCAAGTCATACTAAATAGAAAAGATTGTAGTATTTGATACTGGGATTGTCCTTTCTTGCATCTGGATTTATGCTTCATAATGATTATCTACTAGACACAGAAATAGTCTTTCTGTAACTCAAAATTTTACTGGAGGCATTTAGAAGAACCTTGCTTTAAAATAAAATGATTTTTCATCTTTATTCTCCCCCCTTCAAAAGGTTTCACTGCTCCTGATGTTTAACGTTATGCAAAGACGTGTTTCTGCCAATGAATATCGCCTTATGGTTATGCTTCTGCAAATAACCTGCTGTGAGCTGATAAAAGGATTAATGCAGCCAAAATTCTTAATCTGTGAAATTACAAATTAAATTCTCATATTAAAAATACCACCCTGAGGTATTTTTTGTGGTTTTAATTCCCCTCTGGTGTTCTGCATACATTGTGCTTGTTAATGACTAGGACAAGACTGTCTCTGTTGGCAGCCTGCTGCAGAGTGATAATGTGTAGGCATTTACTTCACTGATAGAACTGGATTTAACCACTGACTGATAAACTAAGTGGCAAGTGGGTAATAAGCCCATATTAACAGAAAAGTGCTACTGCAGAATTCAGAATTCAAAATCCTGGCTAGACTAAATCACACAGTCAGAAGGATTGAGATGTCACCACTGTAGAGTGATTTTTGTTTTCCATTTACTGGAAATGGGATAAATGAACTGGCATTCTTGATGTTTCATTAGTCCTGAAGAAATGATTCTCTTTACATCAGTTTCTGCAAAGGCAGACTTTTAACAGCTGCCTTAATTTACTTTGAACCTTTAAATTTTCTGCTCATCAAGTACTGCAGTCAGCAAACTGAGTGGGGGTCAACATGGCAGAGGAGGAAACCGGGAATCTTTTTGCAGAGCAAGGATCCAGTCCATGACAGTGATGGACAGAAATTATTGGTGCTATTTTGATTTTAATGTTCATATTCTACAAATGGGAGAGTTCTCTTTAGAGAAGAGCTGAGAGTAGGGTACTTGGACAGCCAGGCCACAGAATCAACTCAAAATGTGACTACTACAGCTGTTGAGGATGGAAAAGACAAAGTTTTGGAAGATGAAAGTTTTTGTACCAACACTACTGTAAACAGATTCTATTGTGGATTAATATTCAGAAAGAGATCTCAGTTTTTAGAAGCAAACTTTTAAATCAGCCACACTTACAAACACATGTTCCATTGTTGCATCTCTGAACTTCCTGCCTTGAAGTACTGGAGTTAGATCTTTTGCTAATGGGTGCATGTTTCAAAGCAGAAAAGAACATACAGTGCTCCAATGCAAGCATGTGTCCCTTCACCATATTGAGTTAAAGCAACATGCTGACTGTTATTCCCTTGTGAAACCTATTTTTAATAACAGAACCTTCTCTGAATAAAAAATATCATTCACAATAGCACGTTTTCCCCAGAATAAATAGCAGTGTGTTTTTAACACAGAAAAACAACATGCACACATAGGATATAAATTATTTATAATTACTAAAAAGATAATTGACAGCATACTTGATGATAGGAACATTTCTGCCAAATCAACTGGAATGTATTTTGTTTAATGAAAGAAGTAAAAGCATGTATGTAAATAGTGAAAGCATTCTTAGTTAAGAACATCATCTCCCATCCTGTTCACCTAATTCAGCAAATTAACTGATTGTTTACTCTGTGTTTCTCAGACTTGTGATTGCCAAGTCCTTTCTTAAAGGTTACTGTTATAACACATAGAGATTCTGTGAATCAAATACAGCTGGATTTTTATCCTGTGTGCTGTAGCTAGTTAAGAAGTACTGTACATTATAAAGTGAAAAGCACTAAATATGTAAATTGCATTTTTCCTTTTGCTTTATGACAATTCAGAGAATTGTACTGGCTCCACACATAATCAAATACAAAGATAACAGGCTGCAGACTGCAGAGCAGAGATAGCAAAAAAAAAAAATCCATTTTGTCCTGTGTCAAGCTAACTATGTAATTTCAACGTACACAATTGCAGTCACGTATTTTGTGTGTGGCTGTGTGTGTCCATGAAGCTGCCTGCATGTGAGGGGTAGCATACACACATGCATCTGTCTGAATGAGCATCCTTGGTTTTAATCGATTTGGAGGTGGCGACACTCACTGTCAGTTAACTCCCATAGCCGTGGGGGAAGATCACTGAAGTACTGATGGCTCAGAGCTGCCTGTGCTGACAATCTGTTCTTTGGGAAACACTGGAGTAGTTTGGAGGCTAGATCTTCTGCGTGGTTCACACAGCTCAGCCTGAAACACAAACAAGAAGGTTTTTCTGAAAAACAGTATCATTATTCTGTTTACTAATTCCATCTCCTGTCAGCACAATTGCAACACCAAATCTTGATAGCCAGGAGCGCTACCAGGAAAGCTATTCCTCAGGTTAGGGAGTTAATGAATTATTTTTGTATTGATAGCTCAAAATTCATACAGATTTTACAACTACAGAGCATATAATATACCATAGCACACATGCCCTGCCTAGTATGCTAAAGCATCATGAGCAACAGCATCTTGAAAGCAACTGTTTTGATTCTTCCATTACCATTTTATTGAGCATACTGACAGACTGAAAATTTACAGTGCTGGAAACAAATGCTTATTATCACCTAAACACATGAAATCCAAGCTTACAATAACAGTAACATTCATATAACTTTGTGAAGTATCAAGTTTTAAAATCCTGTGATGCTTAACATGCAACAAATGCATCATGTTTCACAAAGACTTTTGTCTTCCAGGAAGTACTGACTTCTTACTTGTTCATATATTCACATGGCAGGGGGCTGACTGTTCATTAAATGTTAATGCAATGCAAACATTAAATTGTAAGTGAATTATCTTTTCTAAGTTTCCTACAGAAGTCTGAGAAAACTTGTTGTATCACTGGGACCTAAATTCCTGGGAATATTATAAGAAAATATAATCTGAAAGTAATAGGCTTGAGGGAGAGAGAGTAAAATGGCAATCATCAAGGTGTGGCCCAGGTCTAATAACACATAGCTGCCTCCTAAATTTCCAAAGCCACCAAACTTTTTGTAATATGCAGTCCAAAAAAGACATGCTGAATCTTGTCGAGATCATGTTGCTATTATTAGTAGAAACTTCATCAATTCAGCCAGGCCTTTGCTCAGTAAAGATCTCTTGTTGGGTAAGTGCCAAAGTGTATAAAAGGTCTCTATTTTTCAATGCACTGGTTTCCCAAAACCGATAGTAGACTGCAGTCCAAAATAACACAGGATTTGAGAAAGATTATGTTATCTTCTAAAATCAATAATCCTATAGCATGTTTCATACAAATATTCATTTTTTTCAGCTCAAGCTGACTTTCCAGAAAACAAGAAGATGGATTTAACAGAATTACTCTTTTATCAGGCTGA
Source organism: Atrichornis clamosus (assembly GCA_013400975.1). Classification (NCBI taxonomy): domain Eukaryota; kingdom Metazoa; phylum Chordata; class Aves; order Passeriformes; family Menuridae; genus Atrichornis; species Atrichornis clamosus. The sequence continues at coordinate 76,257 of WBMZ01013166.1, read as the reverse complement.
CATGGCTTAACTTTTATGAATCAGAATATGCACAGGTAAAAACTGTCTCTTCAACAAAGAACAGACAACACTGAAAACACTACATTAAAAAAATGGTTACTACAGTGAGAACTTTAAGTTACAAATGTCATAGACACAAGTTTTTGTACATGTTCATACTGTAGTCAGTGTGAAAAAAAAAGAAAAGCCGAAAGTATCTCTACTAAATTATGTACTGGCATATGTATGAGATGCTGGTATTTGCAATCATTCAAAAAATATGCCACTGGCTGTCCTTTTAATTTCTAGCAACTCTACACTAGATAGAAATTTGAATGCTGTGTCTATCTGTTCTCTTCTTGAGAACTGGCAGGATATGTGCCCAGAAATTACCCAGGGATGAATTCCTCAGAAATGCTGACCACTTTAGGACATTTTCTCTCATCAGTCATAATCTTATTGAATTCCCAGGGTTAGATTTCAGAATTGCTATTTCAGGTTAAACAGATGCTGAACTCCAGTATTTTTGACAGGCATTTTCATTTTCAGTTTGTGACCAAAAAAAAAATCTGGAATGAAAGAGTCATTGCTTATCAAATAGATTATAAATTATAATTCCAGACTATTTAAACTACCAGATTGCTGAAATTATTCATTAAACTTTTGTGAAAATTACAGATAATTTCATTACAGAACACAGCAGAATACCAAGAGAAAAGGTTATTATTAACAAAGAAAAGGAAAAAGGAGGGGTAAATATTCAAGGAGAATTGGAATTAATTCTTCTACATATCCAAAATTTCCATGGAATGGTGATTATATTGAGTCTGTGAGGCCTGTCTTGAGTTCTAATCCCCCCTGCACCAATTAATTGTTCAGAGGTTCTGTCAAACCATTTCACCAATGTAATTTTTCCCTACAGAGGTAGCTGCAACCTTTTTAGGAACCACAGTAAACTTGCTGTCTTGAATGAGAAGTACTGTTAATTCAGAAAAATGCAGTCACTTAAGTAAGTAGTGAAGTGTTACCCTCCAATATAAGACTTACACCATTCCATAGCCAATCCATATATACAGGGAAGATGCTAATTAAGTAAGGAAAAGCAAAAGAAAATAGCATTCAAACATTAATGAATTCTGAATTGCAGGTGAAATTATGGATGATGAAAACCTGCTAAGACTTTTTTTTTGCTAGAAAATCAGAAAACTAATATAAATTAAAAGTGTTTTGAATAGGAACAGTTTAGGAAGCCAAAGCCACTTTCCCAGTTTAGACACAAAAAAGATAGGTATTTACTGAACTCCATCAAGAAACCAAAGATAAACATCAAATAACCAGCAGATTACATATTAATACACTATAAACCCAACAAAAATATCTAGGGCTGCAACATAATCACATCAACTAATTAAATAATTATGAATAAATCAGTGATAATTAGAACCTGTTTTGTAATTAATAAATAGAAAGAAGACTAAATTCATTGCACAGTCTGCAAAAGTAGTCTAATCTGCTATAATAATTAGATCTATCTGCCCTGATCACACTCCAAGTAGTGCTGGGGGTGTGGGGTTGTTGTTAGTTGTTTGTCAGTTCTTTGAAGATTCCAGTTGCTACATTATTAGTATTATATTTCCAAACATTTATAGACTTTAAACTCAGAAGGGACCATAATGACCGAGTCTCACCTCTTGTATAATACAGGCCAAAGAAGATCATCCAAGTAACTCATGGATCAAATCACCAGTTTCACCTAGGCGCAGCTGTATCTTTAGAGTTCTACATCAAAGTTCTAATTTTGTTTATGGAGCTTTGCACAGCAACGAAAAAATTCTTCTCCAAAACTCATTTCTTCTGCAAAGGTCACTTCTGGAAATCAGTGGACACTGCAAAAACCATATGCATGTGGGCTCCTAATGTTGTCAGTATTAAAACTGATGTCTTAGTGGAATGCACGACTAATTTTGCTGCTTTGTTTACAGACAAGCTATTCTTTTACTTATGAAAAATTTACTGTATGATCATGTATTTAAATTACATCTGCTACATCAAAATTGTTTGGAAACCCCCATTTAGTGCATAACCTCAGCAGTCTGGAACATCAGAATGTTTCCTTTTGTTTCTTTCCCTTTTTTTTTTTGCCAATAGTCTCTTTCAGTATCCTCCCTAAAACATTTACAATTTGTCTGATTTAGGTTTGAAACCTGATTCCTCAGTAGGGACAAAGGCTAAATTTTCTGATGGGGTTCAGTAGTTAAATACCTAATACAGAAAAGTTAACAAATAGAACTGAAGAAAAAAAAAAAGATTTGATTTTTAAATACACCTCCTTCAGTATGAGACAGGATGGAATTTCATACAATATGGCTTTGTGTCTAAAACATAATAGCATGTTTTGTCTCACAGCAGTTGGGCCATATAGGAACTTGGCATGCATGATATGGCAAGTCTCAATATTCACGCTTCACTTACTGTCACACTAATCACTGAGGAATAGTTACTAGCCATGACAGCACACATACTTTCAGAAAACGTGGTGTACAGCATAATAAAGAGAAACCTTTGGCAACGAGTATTAAATAATATGTAGATATTGTTTTGAGAAACACTGGGAATATTTTTACACACCTACTCTGATGACATTTGTGAAACACATTGATTTCCAATTTAATCCCAAATGCTATATACAGCATTAGCTGAAGAAAAACAAACACCATATGAACCTGTCCCACTTGAAACATATGTGAATCTGACTAGACTTGAGCAGTTGTAAATCTCATTGGATTACAAGAATTTGATTTAATTTCAGAAAACAGGCTTAAATGTCTTTCTACTGCAGAGGAAGGTCAGTATTTGGTCAAGCAGAACATGACTGAGATCACTGAAGTTTGGTTTAAGCTCTTGAGAAAAAAAAAGTTTGGAGCATGTGCAGTGAACTTCTGAACTTGGGGTGATTTGCTTTTAAATGCAATGAAGAAGGCAGCTCAAATTCACATTAATAATTAAGACAAATGGGCATTAAAACAAATGGAGATAATATGCTGTCTATATGCTCCTAGCAGCATGAGGTAAATACTTCCCAAAGCAAAAATCATTTACTGTACGTATTTTTCACGTGAAGATATGGCTCTTGCAGTGTATCATTAATTCATTTCTCAACTGGCATTTATAGCCTGGCCTAGAGGAGTGAGGCACCTAACTCCCTTTGGAAATCTCAGCTCTGTTCCTTTATTCTAAGCAATCTCCTACAACCTAAAGTGCTGAAAAACATAACCGGAGTTAAACTCAACAATCACACCATTTAGCAGAGTTTAAAGTTTAATGGTATGATGAGAACAAAAAAACTGGTGCAAATCAGGCAGGCCACAACCCTCACAGCTCGTTTTACAGAGGATGCTCTGGTCCCCTCCACAACAACAGAGCTCCTGTACAGTCCCTGTGGTACCTCACCTACCAATGCACTGCCACAAGGGTTGTAGTCCCCATTTTCATCCAAGTCTGCTTAAGGACAGCAATCTTTCCCCCTTGTCCCAGGCTTTAGCCTCTTGAAACGTTGACAAAAAACTGTACAGAACCGTGTATTGTAGTTAATACTTTCTTTTGTAAATTCATTGTCTTCTAACCAGCCGATACAGACATGCCCTCATGTGCCTTGATAGTTTATACCTCTGAATATACACGTGATCCTACTAGCAGCAGCCCTGCAGCACACGGATCAGAGCAGGGCCTACCCAAGTAGCATTTCCTTTTTACAAAACCCAACAGCCTTTTCTGTTGTTACAGCCATGCCGAGAACACCTACCGTCTTCAAAGACCTGATGTGCCAGCTCCAGCGTGCAGGAGCTGCTTCCCTAACGTGCCTGGTGTGCCTCCATGGAGCTTTTGTAGAGTTTATTTAGCCATCAAGAAACCACCACAACAAGTGAACACAAGTTTTGATGCGAGGCTTTTAGCTTTTGATACAGATGAAGGCATAAAGCGGTACCTCAAGACGAGACTCTAACTGAGCAAAGATGTTACCATTTTTTCAGTGTTTTACACAAAGGGTCTCGAGGACTAAAAGTGATGAACAAAGAGAGACAAAACCATTTGAAGGCTCACTGATGCAGTGTTTTACTTGTTGCTGATCAATCACAAAATACAGAATTTGCTCTACAGCACAGTGTACTTCAAGCCAAGCTATACAGTAAATAATCAAACAGAGCCACGGGAATGACATGTCACTCTTGGGATTGTCCCCCACACCTGCATGGGGCTGTCAACAGCAGTCCTGGGCTGTGCACATTCCTTAGAAAAGGCATGTCTCCAAACACTGATGCCCCTCTTGTACTCCCCAAATTGAGATGCTGGCAAGTTTAGATTCAGAAACACTGAGCTCTCTATACGTGCAGAGTGGGAAAATCCAGTCTCCAAGCTCCCTAGGCCACTGGTTTAATTGTACTCTTCTAGCTCAGCACCTGGCTAGAAGCAATATTGGCACATTAGCACAACGTCCCACTCAGGCTCCTTGGCTGGGACAAAGCCTGTGCTAACGTGTTTGTGCTGCTCCCAGCCTCTGTCCTTGCTCTCTGCTCCTGCACAACACTGCATTCCACAGCCTTCAGACCATCATGCTTTCCATGGGGGTGGGTGTATGAAACGATCTCTTTGGAAGTTTAGAATTTAGTTTGATCCCCTTTAATTGTATTACGATATTGCAGCATCAGCAGTCTTATCCACAGAAGTACTGAAAAGGTGGTCAAAATATTTATAATTACAACAAAAGCCATGAAAACCAATGATAAGTATTCATTGATATGGAACAGAGATAAAAATAAAAATATCATTGTTTGATTCCTTTTCATTGCTGTTAATGTTGATGTAACAGAGGTCAGAGTCCCATTTGGAAAGCTGTGCAGGTAAATTCATTCAGTGCATTCCAGGAAGGTAGTAATAATCCTGGCCCATCTGAACTAAGTCTCACTTGACGGTTGCACAGATGCCATTAGTTGGAAAGCAGCCAAGATGAATAGCATTTCAAGAAAAAAGGTGAACTTAACAAATGAAGGTTCTAACAATACAGGCAACTAAGTTTTCTTTCTATTTTAATTAATACAGATGTACCCCTAGATATATAATGGCATACACATGGGAAATTTAAAAAATATCTACTGACCCAGTAGGTAAACCAAAATTATAGCTGCAGCTCCTGAACTTCTCTGAACAGAGAATTAAGATGCTTAAACTGCTCATGAGCCACATTAAGCTTCAGAGATTCAGTTTTGTCACACCTAAGGTAGACAATGAAGTGATCTAACCTCTCAAGGAATTCAAATTTGACAATAGCCATTATGCTCAATTACAACTTGATCATTCGTGTCATCACTGAAGCAACTCAAGACAAAAACTTAGATATGAGTCTATTTCTCCCTGACTTTTCACACTAGATTTGATGTGCTTTAGTGTCTGATTCAGATGTGTTACTGCATTTCAACACAACACTGCTTGTGATGTCCAGCTTGAAAGATTGGTTTCATAAAGGAACCCAAACATTAGCATCATTATAGAACACATCACTTTTAAATTGAATTTGGTTGATTTGATGCTTTAAGGCTAAGCTTAAAGAGAATCAGTCAGTATACAACAGACTTAACAGTATCCTGAGTTTCGTCCTTCTGTAGTCTGACATGCACCCAGGCTAGCTCCTGCTCTGATGCCTCAGAATAAATATTCTGAGCTATGAGACCTTCCAAAGAAACCCAGCACCAACTACTGAGAGCTTTGGGCAGGAACATTGCTAATACTGTTCATCGACAATATTGCAGATATTTTCCCTACATGTTCTATACAATTCTGATACAGAGTAAGGTTTAAATTTGATGCTAAGCATATTTTTGCCAGGATAACATATGCTGGAGCAAGAAGAATGGAATCTGCATGGGAGACATTAAAGTCAAGAAAAACTTATTTAAACAACAAAGTGACAGCATACATCCAGTGATAACATACTCTAAGCTATTCAGAACACCGTTTTCTGTGATATAATCATGAAACTTCCTTTATTCCTGGGAATTCTGAGATTGTGATATTATAGGCAACATGACTGGTGGGTACAGTGTATTGCTACTGTTTAAAACCAGAACTAACTCACTGAGCTAAAAGACTACCTTAAGTAATTCACATTATTTAATTCAGTTTTCAGCAGTTTCTCTTAGATACAGGTATTTCCCTGAAAAAGTATTTCCCAAGAAATTTTAATTAGAACATGCCTTACCATTTTGTCCCAGAAAGAATTTAGCAATTAATTCTTTTTGATTTTGCATGCCACCACCAATCAGCTATTTTAATTCTTTCAGCATCCCAATTAGCCCAATGTTAAAGATACTAATTATGGAAGACACAGTGCATTACTTACACCATGACAGACCACTACTGAATATGCTAGATTTATAGTTTACTGGAAGATCTTTGCTTGCTGTAAGTGCAATTAATGAAGAAAAACAACACAATGATGACATCTAGTCAGAAGCTTTTGATTATTTTGAAATTCTTTAAAGGGCGTGGATCTTCTAATCAAGGTGAATGCTTTTTAAAGGTTGTCTTTGTGCACCTCAGCAAGTTGAACAGAATAACTTTGGAAAATAAAGACCGCTAAAATCAATTACTAACACCCCAATCATTTTATGAGCTATTATTTCACCAGAAAAATGAAGAAAATATAACTTTAACCCTGAACAAACTCTTCAAGGTTTATGTTCTCTATAAACCTTTCACTGAGAACTGAAAATATAAGTTAGTAATGCAATAAATGCCCTAACAAATATATCAGATTTTTCACTTAATGCTTTTTACAGGCTTAAACCAAACTGAGTGAAAGAAAATCACCTTTTACAGTCTGACTCTTAAAGGAAGAATGCCTTTCTGCTATGCTTTTTAAAATAAGGCATGGTGAATTTATATCAACTTCAGTGAATCTTGGGGCATGATAAAAGGAAGAAAATACAGCAGAGGAGTTAACATTCCATAGTATTCTTTCTTCACATATTTATTTCCTCACTGGCTGGACATAAGCAAAAAAAAAAAAAAAGGGAATAACCCGCCAACCCCCAACACAGAAATAGCTGAAATAAACCCTTGGCACACAATGCAGTCAAAGCTCTGTGCTTTTCCTCATCCCACCCTCAACAATCAGAATTTCTTCTCTCCAAATAAATCCAGGCAAAAGATATTCTGAAGAAAAAGAAAACAAAACAAAACAAAAACAAAACAAATTCTGAATGTCACATTTGTCAAGTAAGTGTACCCATTAGAGAAGTAAATGAAGTTTTATTTTCCTTTTTCCAGCTGTTTTTCTGGACCTACTGCCTTTAGAAAACTAAAAAAACCTAAACAGAACTAAGTGGAAGTAAATAAACATTAATACTTTTTATGAATCTCTATCCTCTTGTCTGGTATTTTATCATCTTGGGTTTGAGAAGTTTTAATTTCATTCTAATGTAAATAAGAACTGGTCTGTTTGCTCAGTACTGAAACAAGGATTTGCTACGAGGCTGCAGCATGCAGGCAGTGCCCCGAGAAGGGTGACCTTGCTTTAGTCACTGAAGCCAAAGATCATTTATCACAGTTAACCTACAAATCTGTCTTGCTGGGGCCTCAGATCCATCAACCATTTGGAAGCAGCTTCTTGTCCTGTCCTCCCATCGCTCCCTAAAACATCGGATAGGGCTGATCTTTTCTATTACTATATACCTCTCAGCTAATAAAATGTATTTTTATGGATATGGAACTAACAGGAGTACTTTGTATTTATTTATACAGCTCATTAAAGGTGGATAGAGATTTGGAGGCAGAGAGACTGCCCCAAGCCTAGAAAGCTCAGGAAGACAGACTCCAGGCATATGCATGTACTTAACTTTATGTAGATGAGTTGCCTGGCTGAACCCAATGAGACTAAGCAATTATGTAAAAGCAGGCATCCTGATCCTTTTTGCAACTATACTCCTAAGCTAAGACATGACAGAGAAATAATGAAAAAGAAAACAACACTGAGAGGAGGAGACTGAGAGGGTTATGAGAGCATATGGGCAATATATTCAAGCTGTGCAGTCAGGAATACTTTATTACGTATTATTATGTCTCTGTATTTAGACAGACGTACATCATTCAGAATTAGCTGCAGCTCCCTGACTCTCAGGTACTTGGCTCAGGTGACATTAGAAGAGAACCCAGGCTAGGGCACCACATTCTCACCAGCATTTTTGTGTAGAAAGTGCCATTCCTTCTTGAGATCCACCCTCCTGATTTAGCACAACATTTTCTCTTTACATTAATGGAGATAGAAACTTTCTAAAGTGAACACTAGGCCCTCCTCGAGTAGGGAGAAGCTGGCAGACTGAAAATCCAGTGCCTGACACCAGTGACAGCAACACTTGTTAGGTGACAAATATGCTTGTGTTAATGTATGAATTTGACTTTGAAGTTGAACTGGGGAAAAAACCCTAGGTTTCTTAAGCAGAGACCACTGTAGAAGGAGAAAACAGTGATCTCTCTAGTATGCAATTTGGAGAAAACATAACATTATTTTGCATTGATTTCTTTTTTAAAAGTGAAGCATTACATATCCACACATACCTGTATTGGAGTGTCTTTTTAGAAAATTGCTTGAATTTAACACAAGGGTCTATGCCTTTTTATCTATAAACAGCTTGGAGGTGAATCACTGAGCCACAAACTCCACATACTTTAACTATCAATTACTGAAATATGTGGATCTTAAGTGCCTGTACCTATGTATGTGTGAGGATGCAGTGCTATCTGACACAGAAATTGGCTTGCAGTAGGGAAGAACTCAACCCTGAACTATCTTTGCAAATCCTATCCTGTCAAAGTATCACGAAAGAGAGAGAGCAAAGCAGGGAGTTACTGCTATTTAGGCATAAATCAGCATAGGTGATTTCAGAGCTAAAATAAAAATTGTTATCTATAACAGTGACCCCTAAAGGTCAGATTTCCCAAAGAGCCAGCTATCCGTAAAAATTGACTGCCAGCAGAGCTCAGACCACTTCTAATGACCTGAAATAAGCAGGTGGGTTTTCAAAAGATTTTGCATGCGAGGAATTGTGGAATCCATGGAGCTCTGGTCATGTGTGCTGTCACTGAACTGCATGGGCAGGTAAATAAATATCTGGGTCTCATTTTAGGATCCAAAATGAACATTAAGCTTGTGCAAAAGCAGATATTTGCAGCTGACAAATCCTAGCAGCCTCCAAACAAGAAGCCTGGAGTCAAGGACCACAAACAATGGGTAAATGCACTATCTGGGCACAAACCCATCTGATTCCCAGAAAGAAAGGCAGCAGTTTTGAGTCTGCCTAAACTATCCAGGGGACAGGAGAAGGCTTAAATATGAGAAAGGGATCACTGACATAAGAATAGGGAATAGGAGCTTTGTGAAAAGAGGAAGAAGTGAAATTATGGAGGATTTTGAAAAGGATAAGAAAGAGCTCAAACATGATGCAGTGAAACAGACAGTGTTGGGATGAGAATTAATCAATACTCAAAAAAGTAGATTGAATTTACTGGTTGCTTTTTATATGATGTCAAGAAGGGTGTTGATCAGGAGAGGACATGAGAAGTATATTACAATAATCAAGACCAGAGTGACAAAATTAGTTGGGGAAGACAAAAAGGTATCTTGGAAAAGCTGGAAAGGAAAAAAAGTAAAATATATATAGCATTCTGGATGCACAGGATAGGAAAATAAAGATAAAAAATATCCCTAAGGCTTCAGGCCTAAGTGACAAAGGATACTAGCAGTACTGTGGGAGTAGGAAACTTCACTGGGATTATGCTCAAGTGTGCACAGGGAATAGTAACAGTGTCTCCGTGGAAGCCTTACTGCTGAATTAAGCAGGGCTGGTGAGAGAGCCTGACTGCTCAACCACTGAGTGGCCACATTGCCCCTGGATTATTTTGAACTATGTCAAGTAGCATGCTCCAAAGCCACGCCTGGACACAGTCCAGGGAACAACTCATGCCAGGGACCATTCCCAAAAGGCAGCAAGTACTAGGCTCTTACAAGCAAGGCACGCCACGTATCAATCTGTAAAACACAATTCCTATGGTCTGCAACATGAGTCTTACTTTATTCTGGAAATTTTGATTTAAAAACCTAATGCTTAACAACCCCAAAATAATAACTGCACCTGCAGCTGCATGGGGAGCACGGAAAGCCCACAGGAGATGCATGCCCAAGTGTTACTTAGCACAGCTGTAGCCAAGGCCTGCCACATGGCCTCAGGGCCAGCGAGAGTCCCCGGCTCTGCTTTAGTTCGCAGTATAGACATAGGCTGTAGCTGACAGAAAAATGATATTTGCCAAGCACTATCTGTCAACATCTCAGGGAAATTCATGCCCTCATGGTTGTCGAATAAAGCTTGACTCAAGGGCACTCTAAGGATCAAATATGAAAGAAATAAAAGGAATGTAACAGTATTCTGCAAAAGTCATAATGCTGAAGGAAGGCCAGTAATGATCAAGAGCATGATTTTTTTATGTCAGGGTGGTGAAACTAGTTGAGGCACACCAACAGTATATAGTAATAAATAAAACTTTAAAACTGGTATAAAATCTAACCAAAGAAGGCAATGCAAAAGTGATGGTCCATTCTTAATGTGCAATGATGTCAGAGACAAAAGCATACATTTAACCTACTTTTACAAGATTTCCTTGGCTTTTCCAAGTTTGGATCCAAATGGTATCAACATTTTAAAACTATTCTGTATTTCCGAACAATAGGAAAAAAAAGCAAACAATACATTTATGAGAACATGACAGAAGTAAAAATTTTATTTTTTGAATTTAAATTCTTCGCATCAAGATTTTGAGTTTATAAACCCAACATGAGAAATTAAGTCTTTTATTCATTTGTATTTTCAGCCTCCTATTGCAGCAGTGATCATAAAATAAACACAGCTGGCATCTTTATTATTTTATTCACTGAAGGATTTAGCTGGACAAACATCACAAAGAAGGTGGCTGTTTTCATTGAATTTATGATCAAATATGCTCCAGCATAAGATCAACTCTGTTACATCAATTATTATGAGATGTGAATAATTTAACAGAAAGTTGTCCATTTGTGAATCAGATCTTATGGATAGAAATTCAGCTGAGGTAGTAGCCAGTGGATATACACTGTACAGAATTGAAAAGGATGCAGGCTTTTTGTGAATCATATTTAGTGATGAATATTGCCATTTATATTTTCCTATCTAGTGAGCTGCTAATTCAAGCAAATGTTTTCAAAATTTTATTTTAAAATTTAATGAAATGCATCTTTATCAGAGGATAATTTAACTGGTTTAGTGACATTTTTCAAAATTAAAGACTATATTTCCTATAAAGGATTAATTAAAAACAATAGACAAACTACCATCATCACCATATTTTTGGGGTTTTTCCATAGATTTTCACCAGAGTCTGTTGTTCAGCCTAATACCAGGAGAGTTATAATAATTTTAACGCAGAATGTGTGCCTTAGGATATGGGATTGACTCAATGCCTGAAAGAAAAAGGTCAGTTCCCTTTGGAACCACTTGCCTCTTTGCCCTCCAGCAATGACAGGTGCACCAGCCCTGTGCTGAGGCTCGTTATTCACAGTGTGCTGCTGAAGAGACATAATCCAGCCTCTCTGTTTCAATGCATCAGCAGGGTGATAGTCTCCTGTCTTCCCATTTTGACACGGGTCAAGCAGGCACTGAACACATAACATGATGACCTGCTTGCAGCCAGCATCTTTCACAAATTCTCAAACAATAGCTTAAAACTTCCTAAGCTAGATCACTTCAAGAAATCACTAAATTTAATTATTATACTGTTTAGCTAGCAAATAACTTAAAATTATGAAAAAAATCACTGTTTTCACTAGCCTCCTACAATGCTATATGTTTCTGCATCACTAATAAAACAAAAACCAAACCTGCATTAAAAGCCAAAAATTCTTTTTTCTCTGTACTATACGGCAAACAAGAAGTCAGAAATCTGAAGGCAGATATATGAAGAAACACAAGCAAAAATGCAGGAAAGGAAGTTATTAAGATTTTCTTGAATGTATTTAGAGGGACTGTCAGGAGATGCTCATGAATGGCAATACCTGAATACCTGTGATCCTACCACAGAAAAGGTGATGGTCAAAATCATGCCAAAATCCCCACAGGAGACCATCATAAAAGTCAGTAAAATAAGAATTTGCCTAAGGCAAAGATAGTTTATAATGTTTGCATCACTGCAGAAATCTTAACTATTGTCCTAAGTCTCTGGCTGGCAACGGAGTCAAACTGCATGACTTTTGAGATTGGCTCAATGTCTTAGATTCCTTAGACAAATATTTTTAAAACACATCTCAGAGACTCAATTTTGTCAGCAATGTCATTATCTGGAGAAGAGAGATCTCAGCAGATAAGCCAACAGTACAGAACCCCAGCAAGAGGGTAGAATTCAGAAAATGAGGTTATAATGATGCCTGGTGCCTCTGATCAGAAAGTATTAGACTTCAAGCCAAGAAATGAACACAGACACTATGGCAACATGTGAGTAACAGACTACCAAAAACATATTTCTGAGAAATTAATAAAACATTGGCATGCAGAAATGCGTAAAGAGAAAGAACAACTGGAAACATCTGAAGACTTGATCAGAAAGTACTCAGAAAAGTTAATGAAGAACATACATTGAAAAAAAATCATACCTGGAAACACCAAATAAACATGTCTATCTGATATACGTCTCAATATCCTAAGGAATTCTTAAGGAGTTACTGAGGATAGCAAACAAATGTAGGGCACCTTTTAAAAGTATTTCCAGGAAATCTACACAAGAAAAGCTAGTTCACTTTTCTCATTTCTCTTTATAGGCTTATTACTGTAGATAAGTTACTGTAATATTATCTAATTTTGCTCGGCATTCTACACTATTGTACTGGACTTAAAAAAATATAAACACACTTACTTCCCTTCTGATTCTGATGAGCAAAATACAGACAACAGAAACAAAAGACAATATGGAAGCAAAACTATATTTTAGAAGAAATCAGACAAAAGGGCAATCAAAAGAAGAGGTGACTAATGACTAAGACATCAGATAAGTTATTTCTTAAAATGAACTTAATCATTGGTGTAACAAAGCAACAAGAGATATTGTTTGATGCAATTTCTATTAAAAAGTCTTGCTCTGTGGACAAACTCCAAGGAGCTGGGATGTGATCCACTCTCATAGACTGAAAACTGGCTGACAGACCATAAGCAAAGGGTAATGATGAGTGGCAATGTACTGAGTTGGAAGGGAAGTGTCCAGCTGTGTGCCAGAGGGATTAGTGTTAGTCACAGTTTTATTTAACATCTTTATTAATGACCTGGACTAAGAGATACTTTGCATACTGAATCAACTTTTAGATGACATGAAATGCCAAAATCACCATAAGAGACAAAGAAATTAGCACAAAGAAGCCAACAGAAATGAGATATGCAGGCAGAAAATCTAAAAAAAGAGCAGAGAAAACTATAAACAATTCTTTCCAGGGGAAAATAATCGCAAATACAGATAGGTCCAGAGTTAATAATGCTAACAAACTCTAGTCCAATGTCAGATACTGAATTAAATGTTGCAGAAGACAACAAAGAGCATCCATGTACATTGGGGCTGTATTTTCACTGCTGTCACCGATGGGAAAGGTATAGGATAGTAGCAATGTAATTTTAGTAATCAAGCAGCATGGAGTTATTAGTACCCTGAAACAAAAATGACAAAAGCCTTTGTGGTTCAGTTTAGGAGGTTTATTAGTATTTTTAACTGAGCCAAGAGGCTGTAACACAGTATCTAAAGCAGCAACATTAAGAGGGGGAATTTAGAACACAGCAAAAATAAATTGACTGTCAGGATAAACATTCTATGAATTAGGACTGTTAGGAATAGTCTTCCCTCTAAGTTTTAAAAAGGAACAACATTTTAGCAGTTTACGGTTGCTCCAGTTGGAAACAACGATTCGAATTTAAATCAGAAAAGATTTTTAGCTTGGCGAGAGGATAAACAGAGAAACTGCAGAGATCTTTCTCAGCCCTTGGCTTTCATCAACATCCCGTAATTCCGTACCACGGAGCTGACAAACCCCGCAGCGCGCGTGGGCTCAGCCCCGCCGCCTGCAGCCCGGCCGCTCGCGGTGCTGCGCGCACAGAAAACAGAGCGAAGCGGGCAAAAAAACCGCACTTAAGTGCAAACAAGCAGCTTCCACCACCCTGAAATTCACGTGCTGAACCCCATTAAAGCAGCGAAATAAACAACAAAAGGCGCAGCTCGGGCTGGCGGCTCCGGCGCGCCCCCTGGCGCGCGCAGCGCGGCACTGCCGCGGGGGGAGCGCAGGCGGGACGGGACGGGACGGGACGGGCCGGGACGGGACGGGACGGGACGGGCCGGGACGGGACGGGACGGGACGGGCCGGGACGGGACGGGACGGGACGGGCCGGGACGGGACGGGACGGGACGGGCCGGGACGGGACGGGACGGGACGGGCCGGGACGGGACGGGACGGCACGGGGGTGTCTGCTGAACGCCGCCCCCTTCCATCCCACGGTGACCCACGTGCTGACGTGACGTGACTCCCGGGCCCCTCGGGCAGCGGGGCATTTATGGGAAATAGGAAAAAAAACCGGGAAATACAAAATGGGGGTTTTTTTCCAGTGCGGCAGTATCGCTGCAAACTTTCAGGAGGCAGAGGCAGGTTTATGTGCCTCTACGTTACAAGTACTTCTAAAAAATAATTTCATTTTGTGTCCAGTTTCCATCCTTGCCCCCGCGGCGTGATCCCTGGGCACTCCTGGCCCCAGCACCCCCGCGATGTGGTCACGCTGCACACAGAGCACAGCCTGCCCACCTCTGCTCGGTACTGCCTGAAACCCGTATTGCTTCTTGGGTTTATGCATCAGAAAGGTTTCCGCAATGACAACACTAAAGCTTTTTGTTTCTATTGTGCTGGACACATTGAGTATTTCTTCGGTGGTACTGCAGACTAGGTTACAATGAGCAATGCTGGTGAAGGGACAGAAGGTGAAGGGATAAAAGTGAAAATTAGGAGAACACTTTTTCTTTAGTCAAAATCCCACCCAGGCCAAGATTTTCTTAAAAAACCAAACAAGGGACCCCCAAACCAAAACCCTTCTCAAGTCTCAGCTCTAAGCAATTCCACAGTCTGTGCCATGCTTGAAACAAAATACAGACTCAAACTACATGGCCTCGTCTCTATTCACTCACTTTGCTTTCTTCAGGAAGTTTTTTTCACTGAATAACAGTCCCAAAATAGGCCAGTCCATCCTGGAATGCAACTTTTAAACACCCTGGCCTCAGAAAGGGAGGTCTCAAGTACAGAGGCCATCTTGTTAAAGGAAGAAATCCCCAGCAGTGGGACTGGTTGTGAGAATAAAGTGTTATTTATATAATAAATACAGCCATGTTGGGGAATTACGAAGTAGTAGTCCTATTTATTCAGAGCAGAATATGTTTTCAACTGCACCTTTTCTTTCCAACCTAATTTCTCACAATACAACCCATTATGACAGAAGGATCTGAAAAAGCTTTTTATATCGTACCAAATATACACAAGGATAATTAGTTCTCTTTTGTTATTCTTCTGTAAGGGTTTATTATTGTGGAGGAGCTTTTGCAAATTGAAAGAGGTTGCATTGCATTCTGAAGGCAGAGCTGTTCTTGGTTTTTATTGTGTAGAGATAATTGAAGAGAAAAGTTCAGGAAAAAAGGTGAAAATATAATTCATTATGAACTCTATAGCAAGATCAGATTACCACATCTTAGTTCTTTTTAGACCAGTATTTTATAATTACATTCCACAGTATGTTATGTCATGCTATGTAGGTGAAGCTTCGTACTAGACAGAAGCAAACATCAATGCAAGTCTTGTTTCTTAACTTTATAAACATTTCAGCAAAATTTATACATCCCATTTTATCTGGTAAATACTCTTTATAATCTTTAGGCAGTTTGACAACCAGTGAAGAAATTCAGTATTAAAGTCTCCAAAGAACTTAGTTCACTGTGAGAGTTATATTCTTTCCCTCTAACACTTCCCAAAAGTAGCCTCTAATATGGACCAATTCTATTTTAAGAATTTTAGAGATCTGACTTATAATGAGCCTGCTGGGTTTCACTTTGTCATTGCTGCTAAATTCTGCACTTTTAACTGATTCCCCGTTAGACTGGGAATTAAAGAGCAATTAACTTGTGTCCAATATTGTTCCATTGTCTTGCTCTACCTTTAAAATCATCTTGTGGAAGCGGATGTAGTTGGTCAGATGCAATTATTTTGCCCTCAAACTATTATCTGTGGCTTTTTGGAAGGTTTGGGGTTGGAGTTTTTTAACTCTCTTCCTTCTGCCTTACAGACATGGAGCTGGCTCTGTAGATGTTGGAAGTGTATTATTCTTCCTTCTAGTAACCTCCCCTTACATAAATTGAATTACAATGTACATTTTGAGGTAAAAGCCTCTTTGAAGGGTTCTAAGCCCATATTCTCACCTTTCCATGCTATGACCTCAAAATATATATAAACAAGGTAAAGGATCAGCCTGTGCCTGAAAGATGAAACAGTAGATAGTGAAACTTCATTGTGTTTAGAAAATTAACGGTGTTCTCTTCCAATCCAGGAGCATGAAGTTCAATGTCATGCTCCATTGTACAGTTTCTATGGTGGTTTCTGTGTGAAAATTCTTTCATTTCTTTGTATTTCAATCCCTCTCCTATAAAACGCAGTAACAAGACTTCACCTCAAGAGAAGTTTAAGCATACATGTAAATCCTTGTAAGACCATAAGCATTTTCTTTAAGGTATATGTTTCAAAGGTACTAAGATGTTGAGAGGAAGTAAATCTGTAACTAAACAAATACATATTTAAAAACAAAAGGCTGTATGTTTTTCTCCACATCTCAGGTCTCATGTTTATTGTCAACTACCCTTAAAACAATGCTATATGTGACATGTTTTGTGTCATCAAAAATCTTCCACAACTTAATTTTTTTAATATCAGACTGAAGATTGCTGCTCTTTGAAACATGATAAGAAAGGAAGAAAACTTCTAGAATGTATCAATCTATCCATGAGTTAAGTTTTACAGTTGAATTATAAACCCTTGGGAATATGATGTCTATAACAGAAATGTTTATACATCCTTAACTACAGCTGTGCAAGCCAACAGCACTCTAATACAGCACACAGATAAAGATTTACTCTGGAAAAAGAGAAAACCCTTTACATTTCAAATGTAAATGATACATAGCTTTGAGGCACTGAATATTTCCTATTATAGAAGAAGTACACATATGAAGCACCAAACTCTATGTATTGTCATTGCTTTCAGTCTTTCAATCCCTCATTTATGCTGAAAAATTGCAAATCCTTTATGCATAGAGCATTTAAAATGTATAAATATTTTTGAAGAGGTTTCTTAGAATTTAAAAAGCTCTGGTCTTATTTGAGTCAGCCTGTGATGTGATCAGAACTTGTGTCAATTACGAAATCTCAGAGACAGAGTCTGTTTTAAGCAAACTGGGTTTTGTTCTTTTTTTTTTGGTGTTTTATGGAAACAGAAATTTCGTGCCATGTTTTCAAATGAAATATAGGATAGCAACTTTTCAAATTCAAACCAATTATTGTACTTATTAACACATATCTGCTATATTTTAATAGCCTAACTGGTGTTAAAATTAAGAAAAGCACTGAGTCCAGGCCTGCAGGATGGATGGAATAGCATGCCAGTATCTATTCACATTACTTACGCAACTATATGCCCCCAAGCAAACATATTCAAATCAATATTAGTTTCCTTGTCCTTCTTTCCCAATCCAGATCTAATTGCCTATGTTGTAATATAATTGCTTCTTGCAAGCTTTTGAATTTCATTAACTACTTTCAAAGAAAAAATGAACTTGCGAGTTTTTTGATTGTTAAAGGACAGAATATAGACAATTACAGTGACTTAATTTTTAAAAGGAAAGCTGTGACTTTCAGGAAATTGCATGATTCCAAGCAGTAAGACTGAGGTAGAGCCAAACATTGTAAGATGCCTGCAAGGATCACAACAACTGGCAAAATTGTTTGAGATATTTACAAAAGCCAAATATAAGTGGAGCTAATCTTCCTGTTGTTCCCTCTGCAGTAAAAAGGAGATGGACTCGTCCCGTGAAATGCACCAAATTAGGCTCCTAGTTTTAACTGGAGAAGCCAGGAGCTTTTCTATAGACTGTTGAAAGTGAATTAACACAGGCTGGCAACACTTCACCCCTGTGAAGGCCTGAACTGGCTTCAGTGCCAGCTTTATGTGTCTGATTGCAGGAACTGGGAAGTCACTGCTCACCAGGGAGTACTGCAAAGTGAGCTACAGGGTCATGGGAGATGCCTGGCACTACAGAATTACAGGGTCTGACTCAAAGGATGGACATTAATGGTATCACATCCAACAACTAACACCTAATTTTAACAACAGTCCTACTATGTTAAGAGATTTTTCCTCCCTCAGTCAAGTACAACTTCAAAAGTCGTTGGGTTTTGGTTTTTTTAAATGAAAAATGTGTTTGTGTTTGAGTCCAAAACACTGGACTGAATGGGTTTGGGGAAGGAGCAGATAGACAAAAAAATAATAGAATGGCAGAGTGAATATAAACTTAATCATATGTTGGACAAGTGACCATGCTATGGATTTTGTAGTTGTAGACACACTTTATTGCTAATAAATTAAGATATTGAAAAAGCATTTGGATTTCTACTCTATCAATAACCCTTTTTCTTTACAACAAGGAAGCTTCTTCACCAAAATATTTTGTATCTTCAATTTCAGGGGTGAACTTGGGAGATGTTTCAGTCTCCTGCCGATTTATCTCTTGAACTCCCTGGTAAACTACCAACAAGAAAACCACTCAGTAGCAAAAGCAAAATTCTGAATTAGTACCAGAAAGAAAACAGCAATGCTAGTGCAGCAAAGGCTTAGCCTTGTTGCAAAACCTTTGGTCAAAAGAGAGTGGAGAAAAATTCTAACAGTTTTTCTAGCAAGACAAGTTGTTGACATAGCTGCAATCATCTAACTCAAACTCTGTGTGCTTTTTTCAAAATATAAAAGCTATTAATTGCTCAAGGCAGTGCAGTCCAAATATCCTGTCTACAAAGATTCTACATGTGCTGAGAAATCTTCTAGCAAACTTTACACAGATGATTACTTAGAATAATGCCAGTAGCGTGGTATTCAATCTGAATGCTTATCAGGTAACCTTTCTGGACTTCGAGCGTAATACCTTTATATCAATGTCCATCTGATGTAAACGTAACAAAATTCAGGAAACATTGAAAGGGAAAAAAAAGCCTGGTGAATTCACATTGACTTTTTAATTTGTGATAATTAAGATACACAACGGTATGGCCAGCAGCTCACAGCAAAGACCAGACGGACCTGGCAACAGGGGATGATTTTGTGGAAACAACACTCAAAAGTGGATTAGAATCATGTTATTTAAAAGTTTCCTAATTGTTATAGATGAACAGAGAAAACAAGATTCAAAACTGATGGCCCAAAGCAATAACATAGCATTTCCCCATGAGCTCAGTACACTTGCCAACTAACATTCCCAAGAAGAAAATGCAATGCCATGCAGTTTCTTCCTATTTACAAGTAACTGGCAATTCAAATCTGGCTTATTTGAAAAGAATAGAGCCATTTTAAGTTAGATATAACTTCAGCATATCCTTCAAGAGTCAAAAGTGCAATTAAAAAAAAATACTTACTTATTCCATGCTTGTCTAAGGTTTTTAGGGCCATACTGTGTAAACCGTTCTGTAAGAAAAAGAAGTACATGCAAATACTTACAATAATTTATTTACTGTCAGTTTTCATAATTTCATCATTTCTATGTATCTACCACAACTCAAGTCTTAAGGCAAGGAAAGAAAACTAACCTACAAGCACTTGCCATACAAATAGGGAAGAAAAAACAAACCCAAAACACCAAAACCAAAAAAAAGGCCCCAACTTGTTAAAACAAACCAAACCAAACCAGCGTGACCTAAAGCTCATTTACTGCAGCATCACCAGAAATAGAAAGTTTTACAATTATTTCTAAAGCAGTTCTTGACTGCTAGGGGAAAATGCCTGAAATCTAGTAATTTTTTCTTCTTCATGAAAAATACAATTCTCTATGACCTCACTGTTTTACCTTTATGATTCTCAGGAAGCATAAAACTAAGCATCAGTCTGTGTGATACGTAGGGACACACAGAGCACGATGGCCACAAAAGAGTCCATTTTCTAAAGAATACATATAAATAATGAGCAGAAGTAACAAGTACAATGGCAGCTTATTTACTCAAACATTAAGTTCTTAAGTTCAGATAGACGTACGTTCCCTCGTATCCAAGAAGATGCTTGATCTGCAGCAGGACTCTAGTTGAAAAAGGAAGATGCTATGAAAGCTGCTGCTTTCATAATGAAATGAAGGGGAAGGGCCAGTGCTTTGTTAGCCTTTTGAACAGGAGCTAAGTGCCTCTCAGGTAGCAAGAAATGCAATTCAGCTGGAGAATATAGTAACACTTTCCATGAAAACTCATTGCACTGAAAGCCTGCCATGTAGACTGGTACTCACCATGGCCAACTACCCTAATGTGATTGTATTAGTTGCTGTGAAGAATTTCTAAACTTAAAAAATACTCAATAAAATTTAAAAAAATAATGATTTTGTTTCCTCTCTACCCATGTACATGACATTTAATAGACCCATTGTACACCTGCAATAGTATTTTATAGATACATATATGCACACAGCCCTGCATGTATCTTACTGTGAAAAACAGCCGTAAATGTAACTTCGAAGGAGTTATGTTCAAATTCCTGTATTGTATACTTGCTGATGTCATTTCTAAAGTTGTCATGTACACTTCATACACAGTCAATTCTAAAGATGCCGAAACCAAGGCACACGCAAAATCCCAGCATCAATGTGGATGCTTTGATTTTCTTTCTTCTACCTACTTTTTTCTTTTTTTTCCCCTTTAACTAAAAAGACAAATGCAGAACCTTCAACTCTGATTGACTTCACTGTCGGAAGTTACTGATAAGCACTAGACCTGCAAGCTACGTCTGAGGGCTACCGCATGTGTAAAGTGTTGCTTTAACCATACTGATGCAGTTAAAGAAATCAAATCAGTCCCTTTTGGATACGTGTGACAAGCATATTGGAAACGGGAAGCTACATGACTACAGCCCTTGAATTTTAGTTTGCAAATGGGAATTAAAAACATATATGCAAACAGATACCTACCCACAAAAACTGGAAAAAAACCTTTCTCTTTAAGTAAATAGACCAACCGTGACATTGTCCATTCATTTATGACAAAGGACTGAAAAATAAAATGCAGCTAGACAGCTCTGTGTAACAACATGTTGGATATACACATGGGAGTTCAGGTAATAAACTGCAAATTTGCACATTAATCTATTTCAGTGCAGAAAAATGATGGGTGGAAAGAGAATTGAACTGACTTGAAGCATTGCTGAAAAGCTAACCTAGACCTAAAGAGAGACAGATTTTGATTTTATCTGTCATTCTGCAATATGTTTTGGTCAGATACTGGGCTGGTTCAAACTGGCACAGCAACACTGACTTCACCAGAGCTACATCTACTTAAAACATTTGAGAACTATCATTTACAACATATTTTCTTCACTGGACTATCAGATGTTTACTTTAATCAATTTAAGCTCTTTTTACTGTGGGAGGAAAACCCCAGTCACTCACTTGGCTAAATTGCCTTGAGGCTTTAATGCCCAAAGATCTGCTTCAGTTCTACAAAAAACCTGAAAAACTATTACTATGCCAGATGAATTTTTACTGAAAAAGTGGTACACTGAAACCAGTTATATAAAGGCTGCTATAAGGGACACATATGAGCAAAACGGACAGACTTCTCAAAGGAATCTTCACTGTCTACAGCTCTAGTCTAAACATCTTTTTAAGTAAGTACCTTACACATTGTATTTATCAGGCAGAGAAAGGGAAAACTGGTGGGGAAGACGGAATGGGCAGAACCTTGTCTACAGAGAGGAAAATGTTAGTCCATAGTCCTTAATTTCAAACTCTATTGAATACGCTGTGTGACTGCAGACCATGCTTCTCCTAACTATTGGTATATATATATTGGTATCAACTCTTTTCTCTCTATTCCAAGCAGATTAGAGGCTCCTTACTTTAAATGCTCCTCACACATTGATTAAATACGGCTCACATTTTTTTACATAATTTTGTGGTCATGGCTCCAACTAGAGACTTCCTAACTCTCATAGACAATATAATTAGATGGGACTACTGTGTTAATTAAGCCCAGCCTCATATACATGCCAGCTCTTAATATTTTCCTGAATTCATCCTTTAGAGAATAAAGAAAGAGAGTAAAACCAGCTGATTTTGATTTTAGAGTTGTCAGAACAGAGAAGCTACAATAATCTTGTCCTTGAGCTCCTCCACCATGGTGCAGCTTTTCAAATCCCGAACTGTGACACCACAATATTACATACCTAAACCCACCGATCTTGCTGTTCCAACATAGGCAAAAAAAAGAAACAACCTCCCAAATGTTTCTGAGCATCTCCTGCTTGTGTCCAATTAATCACAGAACTGGAATTCAGTCTTGCAGTTATATCCCCAAGTTTGCTTCTGAGTTACTTTTCAGAGTTAACAACTCTCACACACCTGTATGAATGCTTCTGTCCTTTACTGCTCGATGGATTTAATAAAACCAAATCTAAAACTATACATATCCGACTTTGATCAACTGCATGAAATTACATTTTACGACCCTTTCAAGCATATAGCTTTGGTATTTGTACAGATCTTGACTGTATGTGGGATCATGGGAATATTGCAGAATTATTATGAATGTTCTGCCCCAAAAGAAATCTTTCCTGACACACTGGGAGGCAGCAGTATTGGCAATCTAAATCTCAGTCCAACCTTGTGGAAGAAACCTATGTAGCAAAAACTTAATATCCCTCCCTCAAAACTGCAAAGCAAACATGCATACATGAGAATTTAATGCAGACACTCACATGACCGCCCACGCACACAGCCATCCTCCAGTGCATTCAAACCACTCTCAAGAACACAAGGTGCATCACCTTGCTGAGGCAGCTGCTCACTCTCCTCAGGCTCAGAATAAAGAAACCTGAAAATCTATATGTTTACAGATCACAGATTTGATCTCAGATGTATTTTGAATTATATAGTTCAAACTGTAGGTATACATACTAGAATTCAAATATTTTTAGACCATTATTACTATTAAATGAGTTTATTTTGAATAAAAATGCTGGAAGACCAACACAGTAAGCTCATCTGAAATTTAAAGCAAAAAGTATTATTTTAATTTCCTTTATGCAAACAAGTATTTGGAAATCTTTTGGGAACAAATTCAGGAAACAAAATTTGATCCTCTGCATTTTTATCCCCAATATGCAGTAATCATCCTCACTAGCAACTATGTCTCACTGTTACAGGGCTGGCTTTTCACACGGGTGCTGTATTTCACCTAGTGAGAGGTGATTTTTTGCTTATGTGAAACAAAAGAAGGAAGAGATTTTTTATATCCCACAGCACCTTAAGTGTTTACGATTTGCTTCTTAGAAGGCCAGGTTAGTCAAATCTTGACTAAGTGGCATGTTCATAATCAAATGCAGTGTAAAGAGACGCATAAATAAGAGCTAACCTGTAATATTCATATTTGTTACCTGAAAGATGTAGCAACATCTTCCTGTAGGGTACCTTTTACTCTCAGGATGTTCCAAGAGAGTACAAAAGGACTAGGCTAACGTATTACATCCACACCCGCCGAGGCCCAGCCTCAGCACCAAGACTGCCTGCTCCCTGGGCGCTACACACAGCCTGCTCAGAGACGGCGGGTGGTGCGGTGACACAAACAAACAATCGTCTGGCAGAACGCGGATCTGCGCTGCTCCTTGCTTCAGACCTTGCAGCACAGCTTCCTCGACAGCTCGTGTGCCAAGCAAGTTTTCAGGACTGTGCCCCACAGACAGTAACATCAACAAAGCTACTGGAATAGCAACAGCAAAACGGAAGCAGAAACGGGCAACCAGAGGAAGAGAGGAAGGAAATTTCCTGAGCTGGTCGATTTGACAAACCTGATGCACCAAAAAACCATGTTCTTAAAACAACTGCTTCCAAAATCTGGCCAGTTTGAAGGCCTAGGGAAAAAAAAGGCTGGCCAGAAAGCTCATCCATTACACTCAGCAGTATTAAGTTGTGGCTGTTACAGGCCTGGGTGCAAAGAGATTTCAGCTTCCTGACAAGTGTCTGTGAGAAAGCAAGGCTTTCTCAAGGACGCTGCAGGAAAACAATCTCAAAGTATTGTAAACTATGGTCTTGTTATGAGACCAAAGAAGAACACATGAGGTAAGAGTTGCTGGGTCCAGCCAATCCCTCCGGGGGGTGGCTGGTCAGTGAACCAATGACCTTATGTTAGTCCAGCGTGCTAAGGTATATAAGCACCTTTGTAAATATAATAAAGGGGTCGGTTTGCATCTACATAAGGCCGTCCGTGTCGTTGGTGTCCGGGCTCGCTAGCGACATTAAGTGGTCTTAGAAACAACAGTATTTCCTTATTTCTTTCTTTCTTATTTCCTTTAGACAACCACTCTACAGCAACACCTTTATATATGCATACTCAGTTGTGTGCTCACACATATACCTACATGTTCTGCACGGCAAACATCATTATCTGCCTGATAAACACACTCCATCTGACAGCCCTGCATCAAGGGCAGGTTCAAACAGAAGCGAATTTCAGCAGAACTCACTAGTGAGCTTATTAACAGACCACTGCAGGAATACTGGTCTGCTATGAGAATTGAAAAAATAAGCACTTGCATTTTAAGTAACATAAAACAAGATGAGGGTTCTTTCCTCTTTTACCAGTCAGAAAAACACATGAACTATTATACCTTTGCCATGTTTGCTTTGAAAGGACCTAAGATAGGCAAGAAAAGCTACATAAGGAATTAGAGGCAGAATACATTTTGATTTTTAGCTTCTTTTTAGCAGTATTGATAATCAGCTTCCAGTCTAAACCAAATAACTTAAAATGCTGTTTGACTTCAAGGCATTTTTTATGTTGTTAATCAAACCGTGATGGCTAATATGCATTCCTTGATTAATGTTCTACTCTATTTAAAACCAAATGTGATTAGCTTCAATGCAAATATTTAAACATCACCATAATTAATATTTTGAAAAGTTTAGTTCATGGTTTCTTTAAAAGGGTTTTCTTTACATTTAATTTAAAAGTCTAATGTGACTAACATTGTATTGTGATCTATAAGTCTCATATGCTACTTTTAGTAAAGATTCAAAGCTAAAATTATTCAAATTATATTAGATAAAGATATAAAGACAATCATCCATGTTGACAAGTAAATTTTCCAGCACTATAATGTTTGCAGCAGTAATGTGCAATTAGAGTTTTTACTGAAGTTCAGTTACAACCAGAGTTTTATCATATACATGAGCTAGAATTTGGAGTTTTGTGTGCCAAAAGTCTTGAGAAAAATTACTTAAGTCTGCCCCGTCCATCCCATTCCCTCTTCTCCCTTCCAAAAGCATTTGCTTTGAAAGAGCACGGGTTGTGTTAAGAGGAAGGATAGCTTCTGTTTACTAGACTTTCTCCTAAGCATGAGTAGAAAATGCAATTTTAATACCCAGCATTGTCTGAAGCACTGTATTTCTACATTAAATGGTTCAGCCTTTTAGCAGTGCTCACCCTGCCTCCCCTGTATACATAATAAATTACTTTAACTTTTTTCAGCTTAATGTAATTGTGTTTAAAGAATGGTGAAAACACTGACAACTCTGCTTCCCTTGGGTTGTGGATATCACAGACTTGAGGAAACACTAAATAATACAATTTAATTTTGGCAAAAGAGGGGGAGACATTTGGAATTAATTCTCCTTTACAGATACCCCTCCTTTCTTCAAGTACTCCAATTCTTGAAGACTACAGCTATACCAGTAATTTAACTGAGCTGGAGACTGTTGTCTGGATGAGACACCATCACTGTCCTGTAGCACTGCTGCAGCACCCTCCTACTTTCATTCTTCAATACAGGAGATGGGAGTTTTCTTCTTACAGGGATTGCCCTGACCCACACTAACTTCCTAACCTTAAATGAGCTTTCTAATGCCCAGGAATTAATTATTTGTAAATGCTAGTTGTCATGAGCTAAAGTATGCCTGAGACTGCTCTAACAGTCCAACAACAGAGGCTCCCACATTGTCTGGGAACATTCCCTGGCATCAATGTAGATGTAAACAAACAAGATACTGATTCAGAGTATAACAAAATGTTGACAGGCTTTGCTGAATCTCTATAGGAAAAACTGCTATCAAAGTTTGAAAAGCCATATGTTCTCATATACAGAATGTGCATGTGTTTGTGCCAAAGGAGTTTAGTCTCTCAGTCCAACCCTGCTCTAAATGAAGACTTAATCCCTTGAAAAAAATCTGGTTGCCAATCAGCTGTTAAGATGCAAGTAGGCAGATCATATTTCTAAACCAAATCTATATTTATTGATGATCTGGGGAGCAAAGTAGAATTCCTGAATTACAACACTTGTTCTGCAGTGATTTTGTCAGCCACAGACTCGTGGATTTCTAATAAATCCACAAAGCACCTGTCAGTCCCTGGCAAAATCTGTGTTACGCACTATTTCCTATGAATACTTTTTTCTCACTGTTTCTTTTTGTATTCTGCTTTCTCCTTAAGGAGACACTCTTTCTCTTACCTCTTTTCATCCTGACTTTAGGAATTCTCTTTTAAAAATCTGTGCTCAGCAGATGCTTCCATTGTCTCAGAAAGGCACCTTTTCAGGTGTATTACTCTCTATTGTATCTGATCATCTGTTGAACATTGTGAGATTCAGGCTCCTACACCAACAGCCCAAGATTAAATATTTCACTTTCTTTCACCTAGAAACAGTATTGTAAGGAAACTGATGCACAATGAACATTACAAAGCATTCTCATGTTTTCTCCACCTTCCTAACAAGTTCCTTCCTCTTCTTGACCATTACCATCTCTTAATTGCCACAGTCAGTTCATTTATCTTCTGTTGTGACCGTATCTTACCTTTTCCCACTTTACTCACTGACAGTACCTTCTGATAAATCTCTAGTTAACTTCCCGGGATGGAGGTTATGCAGCATCAGTCCCAAACACTAACTGAGTATGTAGGAAAAGTGAAAACTTGACTTAAGCATAGATGTTGATCCAAAGGCTTATCTTGCTCAATTATTTGTGCAGGACTCTGAATCCAGGAGAAATGGCTGGAGAGGAAAAGTTTATAAGACTCCAGACTAAGAAAAATGGGAGATTTAATAACAATGAAGAGAATAATGCACAAAAAATCAGGAAGACTTGGACACACAACTGGTAAGGAAGTAGCTTGTTTTAAAATACTCCATCTCTACTCATACAGATAAGAACATAGTTAATGCCTACTTTAATTTCATTCCTTGAGATATGGGTCCAGTTATATGATTGGTGTTTGGATCCATATATTTCCTAAAGTATTGTAACAAAAGAATAAACAAGTGAAAACATGTTCTCAAGACCTAGGGGGTTATGTTCATCATTTACAGTGTCTCTGTCCAATAACCTGCAACATGAGGCTTCTCATGTGAATGAAACCTCAAGATTTTATTGAAACAGCCACTAACACTTTTTCACAATTTCCTCAAACTGTTTTCCTATTTGAGGGCAGATAATTTACTTTCACAGTGATCCAGAATGGCTGGGTTTCTCTGGTGATACCTGAGTACAGGAAGACACTCCTCAAGATTACAGCATCCATAAGAGCTTCAAAAGGAACCACAGAGGTAACTCAAAGTTAGTTAAACACTTCTGAAGTATTTCAGGACTTTTAAATGCATTATTTAGATTATTCTTAGGTTATTTACTAAGCAGGACATGTGCATGTGTGTCTGTGTGCACAGGTGCAAACACAAATTGAGAGGATGGAGGCTGAGGCACAGGGAAAGTTTAAAGACCAAGCCTTTTTAACTTTAAATATCTCGTATAGTACTTGGAGCATTTGTAAGATTGAAAGTAGTCTCAAAGCAGGCAGATAAAATACAAATTGTTTTTTAATGGTAAACAAAATTATGACCATTTTATTTTTACTATTATAATCTGTACCCCAGTACGATCACAGAGGGATATGTTTTGCTGCTCTAACCATTCCACAATTTACCAGGATAAAATCCAATTACTCAGTTTTGGAATATGTAAGCCAGTTTTGGTTTTCCAGTTAGATAATGCTTTCTATTGCTGCTATTTCTAAAGACAGCAAATAAGAAACCATAAAACAAACAAAAAAATCCTTTTACCAAGGTAATCAAGGATATAAGGTGGTACAAAGGGAGTGCAGAATACAGTATGTGTACAGAATAGGGATTTTATTTTTTGAGTGCTCTCAGACCTCCACAGTGCACAGGAATTAAGGAGCTCAGTGCTTTGCATTAACAGGCCCTAAAAAGATTAAATGATTGCCAGCAAGAATAGTAATTATTCTGACTTACAAATCTACATATTTCACACATGTGGAAGGGATCTGAGAGAACAAAGAGCACACCATGCAGAAATGGTGAAAATACTGAGTAACCATTTTCTGTCTTGTAGGCATCTTTCCTCCTGTCCTCACTCTGCATTTGTATAAATATTATGTATTCATAGTTGAAAAAATCCATTGTCTGGGATGGAGAGAATAAGAACAAGTCTAACACAACGCCTGTATAAAAACTAGATTTAATGAAGTGCCTACAGTGGATTTATTTCCTGATGTTCTTATGTGGTAATAAACTCACATCCCTTGACACATCCCTTGGAAGCCAAACCAAAAAACGAAACCAGGAAATTTCTTGGCTGCCATCTACTGTTCAAAACTTTCCTGTATTATACAGAAGAATAAAAACAAACCAACCCAAAGAACTGATGCCCCCAGGTTTTCTCCTTCTCTTTACTATTCTTGGTACGACCAATGTTTTTGGACCGCTTTGACAGATCGTTATATTTCTGTAAGGATTTCTGTATATGCTCACCTTTACAATCAGTATCAAGAACAAGAAACACTAAAGCTTGTAAACTTAATGACACACTGTTTTAGGGAAGAACACTGTAGTATTTTTAGTATTTCACTGAAAACCCGAGCTTGTTAAAGAAGTTTCTACTAATTAACTGGAGAGCGCCAGAGTTCGATTTCACTATACAGCAGTAAGTCAGCACTAGGATAGACACTGAAATGCAACTTGCAAGAAAGCTGTCTGCATTCCTATTTCTCAAGGCTTTGTGTCCCTATCAGGATAAGCCCTACAATATATTTGTTTCTTTTTCTCTCTTGTTTTGAGAGCTAGCTGGATCTCTTTGTCCTTTACAACTCCTCTGCCTCATCTCCTGCCTAATCATTCACCTGCTTTGCCATGTTTAAAAAAATGTATTTGTAAGATACCCACTCAGAAGTTCACAATATATAACATATATAAGCATGCATACATATTTAGCATAATGACACTATATCCTTCTAGCCTCTAGGAGACAAATTGCTCCCTCTCACAAAAAGGTATCAGATGGTGAAACTTCAAATACAACACTTATTTAAAAATTGAACCTTTGCAGAAAGGTACTAACAGATTTTGGATGAACTTGGTACTCCAGCCTACCTGGTTTGAAATGGGGTAAAGAGTGGACTCCCGGCCACGTATCTTCATTTGGTGTTCCAAGTACCTGTGCACAAAGAGAGAAAAAAACCCACAAGTTGCTTGAATGGAAAAGACTTAGCAAGTCATAGCACTGTGGAAAGCTCCTCCTCATTGTAAGCTCAATGTACCTTACAACCTAAACTTTAAATAGGCTTCATAATTGGGGGATGGGGAGGAGGAAGAAGGTACAAAAGGTTAAATGATTACAACAGTTTAAAGGTACCAGCAGTCAGTAAAGCAGACGGGAGTGCTGTGGTCCTGTCGGTTGCCCATTTAAGCCATAGATGTTAAAGCTGCTTTCCATTGACAAGTATCAAGCTATCTCAGAGCACTGGGTGTTAGAGAAGGTAGATTATTTAGCTCAAAAATAACTTAATTCCCTATAAATTTAAATAAGATAAGCAGATAACTAATAGATGCTAGGATAGAAGATTTACACAGATAGTAAAGGGGATGATCAAGAATGTGGCATGAAGAAGAATGCAGAGCGAAGAGTTCTCATTTTAAAGTGACTGTAGTATGCACAAAAATAGTAAATTCTTACGAGATACAGACTTTACTGACTCCTGCATTATGCTTTGTTTCTGTTCACTTCAACTGTCTTCCTTCTCGTAAGGTAAGTCAGACCAACTTCCAGCAGCAAAGTATTTACACTTCTCACATGCACCTTATATCCTCTGCTCACGTGAAAAGTTCACCCTTCATATCTTTGGCACAAGTAGTAAGTAAATTGAGAGAACTGCTATTATTGATTCTCCCTAACCTGGTTTTGCTTCATAACACGTAACTCTCAACACTTGCTGTAAGTAAGGCCAAGAGGAACACTTGCATTACCAGATCTAGACATGCATTGAATGTCTAGAATGAATGAATTGTGGAATTTGATATTTCACTAGTAGGATCTTTTCAAAAATTTACACTCAATTTCTAACATGAATGAAATGCTAGAGACTCTTTTGAATATTTGTTATAAGCTAAGGCCCTGGAATAAAAGGTTGATATTCTAAAGTGAAAGCAATTCACATCAGTCTGGTGCTTGTTTTGCATTGCCATCAATGTACAAAAGCCCCTCCCAGTCCTGCCCTTACCTGCACTGCAGGTCTTCTGAATAAATCTTTTGGACATGCATTTCTTTGAGTCACTGTGACATTCTGTGGTCACTTACATCAGCATAAAGCAAGCCCAAAGTTAGTGTGAAAATCTTTGGTCCAAAAAATGTGAAAAATAACATCAACTGCAAATCATTTGGAACTAAAGAGATGTATTTTAATTGTGTCTGCTGCAATATACATATGTATTAAGAGCATTAAAGGAAGGACACAACTCTGAAATACTTATTTCATTTCTTAAGCATTTGTTCATGTTGATAAATTCACACTGAGAAAAATTTTTAGAAACAAGACCAGCAAAGTAAAACGCAAAAAATTTTTCCTCAACTTTTCTTCTGCCAGAATTGTTTTTCATAAAATTTAGAAATGGGCTTAAAAACTTGAGGCAAAAGTTACTTACCTCTAAAATAGACACAATTTTTACCTATGAGGTTTGCTTTATGACTCTAGGGCCTCAAATTTGTTAAGCAGTTTACAATACTAATGTGTTTCTAATCTAAGAATAACAATACAAAGATATTTTTTCTCCACTATCAAATACAATAGGCAAACAGTCCAACTTGGATGCAGTATGAACAGTGGGAGGTGAAAGCAGAGTACCAAGGTGTCACAGAAACAAAGATGACAGTATCAGGCAACTAGAGAGCACACATTCGTGTAGTTATTGTGATGTGCAATTTCAGTTATTTTATTTATAAGTATTGTTTGTAGCACGTTGCTTTCAGTCCTTGTGATATGTCTTAAGAAGCATTTGAATACGATAAACCCAACCCTGCAACCCTGATTCATCAAAACACCTGTCTTCATCTCATTATTGCTATTAGAGAGAGCACAATTCTGTCATTAAACATTGAAGAAGTTAGGAGACACCATCGACACTATGTCACTAAATCAATTTGCAAATAACTTGCACTTACCTTCTGCATTAATCAAGCTCCTGGTGCCAAGCACCTCCCAGACCAGGAGAGGGAGCCCGTGGATCAGAAACAGGGATTCTTGCAGCAATTTACATTTAGAAATAAGGTCCTCAACTTTGCAACCCTTCTTAGTGAATCAAAGGAATAGTCTTTTATGGAACAAGATATATTCGTTATGAATATTTAAAAAAGTAACCACATCTCTCTAAAAATGTGTTCCTAATCACCTCTTATTTTAGATGAGACAGAGGCAGCTAAGGAGCGGCACTGATGAATATTAAAACCAGCTAACAAAATCTGAAACTTTCACTTATTAAATGAACCATAGGTGACTCACAATTTCCTGTTTCACTAGTTTTCCAATACACTTCTTTAATAACATTCCAGCACATCTGCTGCTACACTGTCTAAACGCCAGCTACAAACAAGTTCTTTGTGTTGGAGTGCACCTACAATATTTGTAACTTCTCTCAAGGGTAGGAGTCAGGCTGAAAACAACTAGGGGTTTCCTATCATCTAAATGCCAACCATTTTTAAGGTAGAGGGACTTGGTAGCTCAGGCAAGGATCCAAACACTTTATTTTAATGTATGGTACAAACACTATAAAGATCATCCTTCTTCCACACAACTTTTAGCATACACAGTACAGAAATTCACCGTATGTGACTATCAATCAACAAACAAGGAGAGGGCAGCAGTGAAACAACTGTGGATTTGGATAAGATGAAATCGTCACTGCTCACAGGTAAGTCAGCATAAAGAGATTTGTAAGCATCACCTTGTAACTGATTCTCCTAAGCAGCAATCAATCCCATTTTGATGAGGTGGGATGAAGCAATCCAAAGCAATGAGTTTTGACACCTGCTATAAACAAAGTAAAGTGGAGTTCACATATAACACCACAGTGGAAAAGGATCTGTCTTGTTTTGCAGCTTACAAAAGAGAATTAAGGGACTAACATGGAAGAGGAAAGTGGAGAGGAAGGGAGAGCCCAACAGTGTTCTGGTTTTAGTCGAATACACTGCCACTTAGCAGTGAAGACTGATTATCCAGACCCAGACAAGAACTGAGCACCAGGAGCTGTTATTTTACAGCTGACCTCCTAGAGCTGACCTTCATGGTCCACCACTCTCAACCCAAGCATGCCACCACGAGTTCTGCCTCCTCTACATTTTAACACTTTTTCTTTCCATTTCATGTTCCAAAACCATAAAAATAACTATCATTGTCATGGCAATTAAGCACCAACTTAATACTGGAAATAAGCTTTTATTTAGCATTGAGAATTATTTGAAAAAATAAGACTAACTTGTTTGCCTTCTCTACTGATAATTTGCTTCTCGGTGAGGTAACCACTCAACTTGCATGGTTTAATATCCTATTTTTTTTTAAATTTGTATTATTAACACAAAACTAATCTACAATTCTCAGATTTGATTTGGACTTAATGTTTTCCAGGAACCAGGGTGATTATAGTTTCTGCCAAGAATACTACAAAATCTACTGGGGTTCTGCTGTTTCACACTGCAGACAACACTCTGGGCTCTTTTATACTCTAGCGAC
This sequence comes from Atrichornis clamosus, assembly GCA_013400975.1. Classification (NCBI taxonomy): domain Eukaryota; kingdom Metazoa; phylum Chordata; class Aves; order Passeriformes; family Menuridae; genus Atrichornis; species Atrichornis clamosus. Next base: position 42,849 of record WBMZ01013166.1, on the reverse strand, counting down.
TTAGATAAAATGATCTTCTCATTTGAAACTTGCTATTCAAAATCAGGATCAGATTCTGATTTCATTTGTAGGGTGAGAAGTGTACTTATATAAAAATAACAGATTTACAATACATCAAGGTACTGAGGGCCAAATGCCTGTACTGCCAGTTGATATTGTTAAGGTTTGGCAGAAAGTTATGAAAACAGAACCTGCTGTTCAAATCTCCATACACAAGCATGATACAGAAAGATCTCCTAGGAAATGCAACACAAATGCATTAAAGGCTACTGCATTGCTTAGTGTTTTAATATAAGAAAAAAATTTGGATTTAGCATCTGGTTTTGCAAGGACTCACCATTCCCTAGTGTGCAAAGGAATAATTAGTTTACAGCGAGCTTTGCACCACTCTACCAACACAATTAGTCATGTTGTCCTGTATTCTGCTTTGAATGCAAAAACATCCCACTTTACTGCCATGTATTAGATGAGCAGCAGTGCAAATCCTACCTACCAGCTCTTTCCCAATTGCTGGCATAATTAATAAAGAAAAGCATTTCCCTTTACACCACAAGTTTTAAATATACAAGGCTGCATATTACTGAAATAATGCTTTAACTCTTGTTAAAGCTGACAATCCTCAAGAAAGGCGATGGTTTGGACTTCAACAAGACAAAGAATATGCAGCCTGTGTTATTATTCAGAGCAGATAGAAAGACAAGACCAGCATGCAAATGAGCTGCCTTTCCTTAGACAAGATTTATGGAAATCAGGCTAAGTAATATGCAGAATTTTCAATTTTTTTAAAGTTAGGTCAACTTGATGAACAAACAAAGTTTAGTAAAAAAAAGGTGTCAGGAGAATACTTTTTTTTTCCTTTAAAAAGAAGAGGGTTTTGTTGAAAAATGCCCTGGAGTTTTAACCACGAGAAGTTACAAGCTGGAGGTAAAAATGTTTTCTTATTTTATTTTTCCTTTAAAGGAGGTTCAAGTTTTCTTTTCCAGCCTTCCCACCATGCTAGGTAAAGCATACTGCATTTAGTGAATCCTTGGCTGTGATGTACCATGGGAGATTATAGCTGTTTAAGGAACTGAACTTAATCAAAAGAGGAAGAGAATTAGCATTGCAGAGCCATTTCCAAATCAGCAATCCCTTTCTGTTGAGTGAGATTTGGAGGTTTCAGATGTTTGGTTTTTCAACAAAAATCTGCTCTATTTTTCCAAAACATACATATCTAATGAAGTTTTCAAGTTAGTCAAAAACCTAGGAGTTCTTTTCCTTTTCACTAGAGGAAAGCATATTACTGTTTTAAATTTGGTTCTTGAGAAACAGTATGAGTTCCAGGGTTTTTGTATGGCAGCTCCATCACTCTCACCTCTGAATATGGAATTTCCCATCTGGTCTGGAAGAGGGGAAGCTTATGTGATCTCTGTCATAGTCTGTCCTGATGCTAAGCCGTTTGTCCAGATGATCCACCTACAGCCACAGTCCCCTCCCGAGGTGTAACTCTTAGGTTTTAACCACCACTTCCACCATCTGGGAAGTGCTGTATTATCACCCGATAATGTCAGTGGGCACAAAGTCCCTGTAGTAGTGACAACCAAAGGATGAACTTCATCCTTCAACTTAGCATTTGGTTTTAGTATAACAGGTTAAAAAAAAATTCAGCAGCTATTTATGTACTGTGCGTGCTGACTCAGAGTCTGCTGACTGGCGGCTGCAGTGAGGCTTCCTTCAACTCTCTGCTGGGCATGATGGGTGACAGCTGAGTGTCAAGTTTAATATGAGTGTCCAAAAGACAGAGTCAGAAATGGAACTGCCTCAATACCAGTCATTTCTTCACATCAGGAGCTTAGCAGTTTGGTTTTGCAGTTCAGTTTCCATAAGAGCCTCCAAATCTATTAATTTGTCTAATGCATTTACAGGTTTGTTAGACTAGGGCTGAACACATTTTACCCTTGGGAATGTTGTGGATGTTCCAGGGCTCACAGCTGCAGTGAAAAAGTCACCTCGTTTTTGCTAAAGAAACAATGTCTATCAGCTAAGATAGCAACAATATATTTCTTTGGATTCATGAAAAATAAAGACCATTCATGAAAAATAAAGACCAAATGCTTATTCATTGTCCTTGAGATTTAAAATATTGAAGCCTTGCTTCATTAAATGATTGGCAAAAATTACATTTAGTTCCTAAACCAAGAATCTACATCAAATCAAAGTTAAAACAACTGAAGTAAGATTTTGTGATCTAGGCAGTCTCTTCCCACGTGGAAAGCAATAAAAGCCTTGTTCAGAACCTGAAAATTCTATTTCAGTAAAAATTATTTTTCTTACATAGCAAACTTTCGGTGTTTTTTTCAGTCAACTGTCATCAAAATATCTCCTCATTATTCCCACACAGGTAAGAAAGAAAATACCAGTGGAACAGATTAAGCATACAGAAAATGTAATGCAACAGAATAAGCATACAGAAAACAACTTGTATGTTTCCTCTTCAGAACAAAAGTGTTAAATAAGAACACGCAATTCTTTACAGACAAAATCAGACTTTCAAATTCTTAATTTTATGTATAAAACAGGTTGTAATTTTTTTTATTTCCTTCTGTGGCTGTAAATGCTACCAGAATAATAAAAAAGTCCTTGCTGTGATGATACATGGCAAAAGGAAAAAGAGATTCAACAGCCACCATTTTATAAGCACAAAGGTAATGTGCAGAAGAATGTGTTTAATGTGCTCTGCATTCATTCAGGAAATCAAATCAGAATTATGGATTTAAGAGAAAACAAGGCTGGTTAGAGAACAAATTGATTGGGGTATTTCTTTTGTATTTCACAAGTTATTTTGTGAATGATCTAAACATTGGCTTTACAAAAAAAAAAAAAAGGAATGTATTAAATTGTTTCAAGACCCCTATGAAGTACCTGCTACATAAATGATGAGGTCGGGACACACTGGCAACAAAAAAGAGAGAAGCCATCTCCTCACTAACCCCATCCACTTGTTTCTGCTGTACATAAAGTGATGCTGTTTTGTGAAAAAATGGCATTATTGAGGGTTATTCTTTAAGTTGAAAAAAGAAGCAGTAGGAACAGAATGAGGTTCAACAAAAGACTGACTCAGGCACCAAGTGGAACATCATCATTCCATTATATGTGGGTAAGAGAACCACTTTCTCTGAGCATAAGAAGTGATTTATGATGAAGCTGTCTTCTATAACCTTGAAGTAATGTGCCAGTATGGATGAAGGAAGCAAAACATTCCCACAAAATTTTAACAGCACGAAGTAATTACAAAAAAAAATCAAGTTCAACTAGTATTTGTGCTTTGGCTCTGTCAAGGATGAAAAATGAGGTACTTGAAACAGTAGAGGGCCCAACTGTCTTTGACTTCGTTTCCCCATAGAGGCAAAATATAATGAAGTCTTGCCAGGAAACCTTTTTAATATGTGATTTTTTCCAACCTTACTTTGTGTATATAAACAGTATTTGATTAGCTCCCTGCATTGCAAAGTTAAATTTATCCATGCTGTTTGCAGCACAAGTAAACTCATCATTCTCTTCATACCCATGGTAACCACAGCCACCTTTCTGAGGGACCCTGGCACAGACGCCACTGCAACTGTGCCAACTCGAGGAAGACAAGGGGGGCTGGAGACTGCACAAACACGCCTGTCCGCCCCCACTGAGCCAGGCTCTACCCCTCTCCCTGCTCCAGCTGGGAGCGACAGCTGGGACGAGGAGGAGGAGGAGGAGGAGGAACTGAGCAGGCGTCACCACAGACCCAGCACTGCAGAGCGTCAGGACAAGATGAAATGAAATCCCCAGCCTTACAACAAAGCACTAGGGAGGCCTGACATGCCAGTGTCCTTAAATGCTCAGTCAGAGAAGAGTTTTGTTTATTCCAAAAAGTACCCACTAAATACCTACTACACTCTGACAAGGCTGTTTCTGGGATTTGATTAGATGACTTTAAGAAACTAATTCTGTCCATAATCCCAACTGAATTGGAGTGAGCCCAAAACTAGAGTATTTAATCTAAATTTCACAACAAGAAAAAAGCAAGTGTGAAGCAACTTGTACAGGGCTGTGACATCCTCGTCCTACAGGGAGTCAGCACATTTCACCATAAGGCCCTATTTTAGTAACTTACAACATTCATAAAAGTTCACATGGTGGAAGAAACTGATTTTTTTCATTTAGTGATTCTTACTAAAACACTTATGTGAATAAGATGAATGCTAAAAAAAACCCTAAGAAAAAAGGATTTGGCAAACTTATTTTGAAAACAGAGGGGCCTAGGCTGTAGAAACATGATCTGAAATTAGCAGCAAAAGGAAAAAAGGAAACTCCTAACAGACTGCACTTTCCCTCAAACCAGTAAAACCATGTGGCAATTTTGCCAAATCAAGAGCTAATTAAAAAATGACGTACATGCTAAAAGGAGATTCTTTAGCTCCAAAGTGAAAAGATAGCTTCTCTGTGAAGGGTACTTCATACTGAACTGTTAAAGGAGCAGAACAATGAACCTGTCCCTTCAGCTTACCCAGCCACCTGTGCTGAGGTGTCTCCTTCCATCAGTAAACAATCCCATAAACAGAAAAAAAAAATTCTGACGTTAAGCTGGACTTAATGTGTCTGATATCTGCTTTGGAGCTGCAGAAACTATAAAAGACCTCAACAGGATAAAACTGATCCTTAGTAAGAAGAGTAAAGAATTTGAAAGTTTTTGTAGACCTCAAAGCTGTAGATCAGGAAAAAAAGATTGGGAAGAAAATTCATGCAGAAGACTCCAGCTGACCTCAAGAGATTTCCTCCCCCTTGTCCAAAGAGAAAAGTTTTGTCTTCTGGCATAGACAGAGCTTACGAGCTCTCAAGTAAGGTTACAGAGAGGGAATGATTTCACCAAGGAAGAGATTGGTGTTAATACATGTGAAGAAGCAGCTGCTGCTGATACCTGTGCTGGAAGGTATCTTCCTTACCTGTCTCTTCCTTACTGTTTGGGAACAAACAGAATGGTTTTCTTTACTGCAAAGGAAGACAGCAATTTTCTGACAGAAGGACCCCATGGCTCACAAGTCATGCTTATTTACATATTCTTTAATATGTGCTCTGATTTACTCTGTACAGATATAGTCTGCATGTCACATTTCCTATCCTGTTTAGGTTGCAAAGCCTTTGGAAAAACCTACCCAAACAGACAGTCCTCTCCTAAACACGCTCTTTAAAGATTTATTTCTAATTTTTTTACAGACTTTTTTCTTTAAACTGAAAAAGGCGAATAAAAATAAAAGCCAAAACCCTGTTGGAGGCTTTTATGAAATGTACTTCCAGAAGCCCTGCTGTGCTGGCTCAGCAGCTGGCTCATTTGAATTCCAGGTATGCACTACACAAGGTTTTTTTTGGAAATGTTAGCTTATCGGAAATGCATTGCTCCCTTTGGATCATAAAGCTGGCTTTATGGTCTTTTTGAAGACCATAAAACTGGCTCAGTTAACACACATGAATTCCTACCTAGTGTTGCAGTGTCCAATCTCATTGGCACAGGCAAAGCTACACCATTGCATCAGGATACTTAAGAGCTTAAAGCTGCCATTCAGCTGGACAGTTTATTTAAATAATTAACAGACCAAATTTATGCATATTCCTATGAGTCATCATAAAAACAGCATGAAAAATATTTTTATTTAAAATAAAATTATGTTTCTTCATGATATTGTCTGTTTGAACATATATCAACTGTTTGAACAAACCAGAACATTTGGGATCACATCCATTCCCCATAAGGATTATCACTGCACCAGGACCTGACCCATTGGTTTTCACAGAAACCAACCCATGTTTTCCCAGAACAAACCTCCACTCCAAAGCAGTGAATGCACACTGTTCTTCTGTGATACTGGAAACCTTTTGTCTCTGGCCTGGTGCCCAGTCACAACACATTGGAGGAACGATTGTGCCTCGTTATGACAACACACCAGAACCCACCATTCCTTATGCCCAAGGAACAACATATGCACAGCACACAGGAAGCTCACGACACGTGCTGCTTACGTGGTAGAAATGTACTTGCACTGCAGAGGAAAGCTGTTGGGCTAAGGCAGACAGAGTATTATACCTGGGCTGACTGAGCCCACTGTCTGGAAAAAAAAGAAAAGAGCAGTATCATGAAAATTCTTTTTCTCACCTTAAAAAACAGGGGAGGTAACATATATCAAGACCTCTATATGAAGCCTGGTGTTAAGCATCACAGAACAGCAGGACAGTAGAATCATCCAGAAGTTTGCCAGCTCCTTAATTTGCCAATTAAACTCTTGATCTTGTAATACTATCAATTTTGAATAGATTTGTGCAGCCACATGGAGCTCAGTGATGCAGTGGCTATTTTGTCAAGTTTTTTTAAGTGACAACCTGCAGAAAATGAAGGCAGCCAGTCATACTGCCATTTGAGGAATGTGCAGGTCCAGGTGTTACAAAATTTCTGAAACAGTGAGGGCATTAATAATGAGCTCCAAACGAGGTGGCTATATCCGGTAGATAAGAGTACTTGTCTTGGATGTCTAAATATCCAGCTGTTTCCTACATTGAACCTTATGAGTATTCCCAAATCAGAACACTTTTTAAAATGCCTAACCTTACCACTTAAAATCCATTTCAAGTGATACAGCTTGAAGTGTGCCTCCTACAACAAAACACAGCATGATGCTTGGTTTATTCACTCCAAACAGCAGCATTTTGCTGCTACAATAGAAAAGAGTTTTATACTATCTTTCTGAATCACAGGCACCAAACAAGTAAGCAGAGTGAAAAATGGAAGTACAGAAATATTTTTTCCTTAAAAATGCAGCAAATGTCAGCCTACATCTGATGGAGAGATGCTGGCTTAAAAGCAGTTGAGACATTTTGAGTGGGGTCAGTGCAGAAATCCCAGGGAGCTGCTCATTCTAGCTACTCATCCAGAGGATGGCAAGATCTATGGGAAGACTGGCTGAACACAACCTGCATCCTCCACTGCAGCGTAGTGAGCTGGCACACCTCACTCCAGAGCACTTTGGAAATTTCCAGCAAATTCTTCACTGAAACATCTACCCATTTCCCTGACACTTTCTTAGCTATTTCCTTGCAAATCCATTAAGAGGGATGGGTTCTTTGTCCTGACACCAAGAGCTACAAGCTCAAAGGTTGAGATCCAAAGTGGGTTTTGAAAGAGTGCAGAATGTTGAGATGATAACATTCTCAAAAATTGGAAACTGTGATTTAACCATTTATTGCTCATTTAGCAGCTGTGGCTTTAACAAGCAGGTGGCAGGTGGCCTAAGACTTTTCATGTTGCTTATTTAAATGAAGGTGAAAGCTGGTGTCCCTCAACTGGAAGAGGCAACTGCACTCCCAGCTTCAGTGAACCCACGTGTTTGCTTTGACGTTAGTGCACTCTGTAAGCCCATGACCTCTGAGCTCTCAAAACCACCATGCACGAGGGGTTAGGGTGTGGTCATCTCCCGTCTCCAGTTAAACTGTAAGTCACCTGCAGGGCAGCTGCAGCGGCAGCTCTTGCTCTTAGCAGCATTATTTTTGGGCAAAAGGGAACTATTTCCCTGGAGCTGCTGGAACTGATGCTCGCTACTCACTGGAGAAGGGAGCTGTGAGGACTGGGCAGCATTTGGAGAACATACTGCCTACAGCTCCAAAAGGAATTGAGGGGGCTTGCACTGAAACAATCAGTGATGAAGTGTGAAGGAATGATAGCAAATTCTCAAAAGATTTGAGCATTTAACACCTGCATATCATGGTCCACTGTTTCACAGAAAAACAAAATAAAAACAATTCAGAAGGGAATATGGATAACTAAATAAATAGGATATGCAAAGAAAAGAAGACTTGCACAGATATATGATAATGACCTTCAGTACCACTAGAAGTCAACAACAATAGAGAGGAAGGGAAGGACTGGAGTTACAATTTCTTATCCCCCACCCTCAGTACACTAAGGGCCACAGAAATGCATGGCTTGAAATACTGATGACACAGAGGCTGAAAAATGATGGGGCATCAGATACAAGAACAGTCAAATAACAACTTTAGTTCTTTAACATGAGCAACTCTGCTATTACAAGGTAAATCGTAATGTTTTGGAGGTAAATTTTAGAGCTCTCACTGAAACAGAAGAAAGGGAAATGTTACACACATGAAACATGGACAATTAACTACGCAAGTTATCAGAGAGAAAAATCAACCTCTCAACACTGTAGGCACAGCTGATCTCTTGGACTATGTGAGGAATGCAGATGAGCAGCACAATGTTATCATTAACCCACAAAGTTAAAAGGCCACAAAAGCAACAAAACCATGAGAACACTAGCAAGAATAAGATAATACAAAGCAGAAGTGATAGGAAACTGCACTGAAAGTACATTTTACTGGAAGTAAATGAAGTCCAACCAAGAGATGACTTTAGCAACAAACAGGTGTTTCACTATCCTTAGTTTGCAGCTACATTCACTGGTCTGCAATTTTTTTTTTCTATGGAGTACGGTACTGCAGAGATTTTGTGAAAAGACCTATTAAACAAAGGATGATTTTCCCTGGCTAAAGTCATTACCCTGCTTTGAACTGCTGAGCAGCTGATGAAGTGATATGATGCAGTGAGGTCAGCAGGACCTCATCCCTACCCCTCCCTTTGCAAGAGGAAGGAGCAATACCAACACGCCCTAATGAGCTGGCTCAGCAGCACAGCAATGTCATTAACCAAATAACTCAGCCATCACACCAGAGCAGATTATATCAAAATGCACAGGATCTCCAACATCCAAATTATTAAGGCCTCTTTTTAAGTAATTAGGGCAATATGTTGTATGGATGCACACCAGAAGGAGCCATGAAGGATACCTAAATGATTGATAAAATCCCTGGCTGTTTTCCCTCTGATTTTCCTGAAGGGCCAGTTCAGTGATACAATATTTATGCAACTCATGTTTCTCTTATGAGAAAACCACAATCACCAGCTATTGTAAAACAGTTACATTCAGGATACACAGGGAAAAAATGCAAATATAGTATGTTCTAAGATGAAAATGAGTTACAATGCAAATAACAGCACTTTGAAAAAGATAAGTAAATTTAGAATATTTTAAAATAATTGTGAAAGGAATTGAGCAGGCATTATTCTAAAGCCATAAATCCCTCTTCATGACATAATAAAGTTTAATCAAATTGAAGGTTTACAAAGTCAACTGATTTCTCACCTATCAAAAAATAAATCCAATTGTAAACTTCCAGTGTACTTAGCAGATACTAAAAATTTTCTTTGATTTCTCCTCATGAGGGAGATACGATATTTATGTGAGAACATACCTACTGCACCATACTACCCTTCCTATCAAGAATTTACCTTATGCTGTTCTGCTCCATCCCTGACAGGTTTGAGAGTTAGCACCGCAGCCATTTGGATCATATTCTGCCCCAAAAAAGCAAAGTGTAGCATTCTCACTATGGTCTTACAAAATATATTATTAGCTTTCTGTGATGCACTTGGAAAGAGACCTCAGTTGCCAGAAACACTGCTACACAGTGATATACATGCACACTCTAAAGACAAACAGCAAACACGGGGCATTTTTCTTCCTGCAACTGAGAGCTGGGGAATCCCATTTTGCTTTGGCCTCCAAGTAACTTTAAGCAGAGCACTCAGAAGACTGGGGAAGGAAGAACTAAAGCACAAGAATAAAACATAATATTGCATACCTCAGAGCCTGCTCTGTTTACTTCGCACTCAGACAGGTGAGAATACCTACTACATTAAGGTCCTAGTCAGGTAATTCTCCTACTCTCAATGTCTTATGAGGCCTTTATTTTGACATTTTCTTATGTAGCAGAATACATTTCATTTCTATAGACCTTTTTCCTTCATTTTCCTACTTATTAATACTGATTTTGTTAGTTGGATTTTCTTTTCTCTGTGCAAGTCTCATAAGTAATGGCAACACCCACATAGCAGCTACACGGAAATTGCATGACAGCATTTTTATATGTATATTTAAAACTTAGATGAGGTTATACAAAATTTTCAAGGTATGAAAACTAAATGCCTAAATTATTTCACCACAGCCATTTAATGAACTAGAAAAAGAGCTGTCCTATTCAAGGTGTATTCATGCTTGCCCTTGAAAACTTGAAGCCTCTTGAAATGCTTACATGAAAATTTGCATTTAACTTATAGAAAGACACTGAAGATCAGCTGCATGTGTAAAGGATAGTTGAAGGCGATCTTATGACAAGTGTTCAGCATCTTGCTGAATTAACACCTGGTCCAGGGCTCTGATTATGAAAACACTAAAACAGGTATTAAAGTCTACCTTTATTCAAATTAGACCTACTTCAAATGGTACCTCAGGCGTGTGCATGGGCTGAAGGGGATGTTTCCCCCAGAGACCATGATAGAAAAAGATGTTTACTTTTACCATTTCCTAAGAGGGCAGAAGAAATCAGCTATTATTCTTGAAGTCTTTTAAGAAACATGTGCAGACAGGCAAGATGTATCAATCTTAGATTCTCATAACCCATGACCAAAATCACCATCTAAAATGGCCTCACATTGATTTTTAGACATTTTCAACCTTAAGGATATTTCAGCTTCAGCTACAGATTATAAACAACAACTTTGGCCATCAAGATGCTATTCAGAAAACCCACTTTTGACAAGCATTGCGCAATTCAGACACAAGTAAAAGAAGAAAGGGAAGAGAGAAGATTCAACTGCATTAAACATTGTTTCTTTACTTATGAAAGAGAAAGTAATGCGACTATTTGATGTCTGATAATTTACTATCTTCCCTAGAAAATAAAGCCAGCATACCAGAGCAAGTTTTTAAATGTGCCTGTGTTTTTTTATAGTATAATATTATCTTGCAGAATAAGTTTTTGGATAACAGACCAACACTTTTGCTCAGAAAGGGCCTCAGCTCCATTAGTAATGTGCACAAATTGCTTACAACTGCTTTCAGTGTCACCTGTATGCACAAATATTTGCAATTACAGCTCCATAACACACGTGGATACAATATGCACTGAGAGGGATTTTACGTGGCAAAGAAGAATATTTCTATGGTGTATGGGGCCTGCAAAGATGTAAATCAGTACACTGACTTACACCAAGTACTGCTCTACACCAGCTGTCTCAGCACATTTTTTTCAGTGTATTGCCTGTAACCACCCTCTCAAAGGCTAGAGGCGAGTCTGGAAAAGAAACAACGCTTCCTTATAATTATAGCCCATTTCTCATTCAGCAACTGAAATATGGCAGAAAGTAAACATTCTGATTCCAAAGAAAACCACAAAGCCATTGTTTTCCACTGAACCATGTCTTAATTTGTTTTCTTTTTCTGATAGCCAATTACTGCTCATGTTTTGCACTATCAAGCTGATAATAAGCCACACTCTTTGCAATGCCAGCCCAGCCACGCTCAGGGTTTTGCTCAGAACTAGCAGGCTGGACGGGAACATCTTCTTGCAGGCAGATGACACCTGTGTGAGCCAGGTTGTGTGACTGGCTGGCCTGAAACCCAGCCAACCCTCAAAAGACAAGGGTTACATATTAATTTATTATTTCCTCTCCTCCTCTTCCCTCCTGCTACCAGCTGGTAGTTCCCCTGGCAAGCGTCCATAATACATTGCTGGGTATTTTTATGACTTTAAACATGGATGAATGGGAGGTTACGTGTCCCACTTTCTAAAAGAAATGTTGAATGTGAGACACGTATATTTTAAAACCTCCTTTCCTAACACACATAGGCAATACTCCTCTATAAAATACCCTACATTTTTACAGGATTGTTGCTTTTAAATCCTAGGCCTAGTTTGTTCACCCAGAACCATATGGGTTTAAAGGTATAAGGCAAAAAACAGCACAGACAGTGGCTACTCAGACATGATGAGGATGGGAGTTCTTCATAAAAAGTAAATGTAAATTAGCATAATTTACCTTGTGCTTTGTGATATGGGAAGAAGACTACTCACACAGTGACACAGAAAACAATATAGTGCAGTCAGAGAGCAAAAATTGAGCTGAAACTCCATAAAAATTTTTAAAATTACCAGAATCCTTTACAAATCCTTTTAAAATTACCAGAATCCTTTACAAATGAACACATAGAACATTTATTTTGTTTTTTAAAGTTAAATTTAAAGATTCATTTCATTTGCCTAGTTTAGAATTACTTTCATTTGAAGTTTGGTATATGACATAAAGTCTGGAAAGGAACATTGTAAAAGCAGTATCAGTGCAAAACCAGCAGGCAACTACAGTAAAATACTGAATAAGTGCTAACAACTTCAAAGAGAAGACCCACAGGTAGAGAGGCCTGATAGTTATTTAATTAATTATCAGTGGTGCTGAAGAGAAGTGAAATATTGTGCATATTGTTGTTATAAAGCAAAGGAGTTATAAAGCAGTCATGTTTCTACTTGACCAGTTTCAAAAAACCCCCTCATTTTCCTCATGAAGTCATTGGTGGGAAGAAAATGGAAAGATATGGGAGGTAAACACAAACTTTGCTCTCTAAGCAAAGACTATTTATACTACAAAGATGAAGACTCCCTCTCCAACCAGATGCATCATCTGCAACATAGATGGCTCTACAGATACCATGCCTACACAAAATAAAATTTCAGCTCACATCTAGCCTCACAAATACATCTATTCCATTAGAGATGAACAACTTGTGTTTCAGAGCCAAAGTATTTTCCAAGTGACAGAAAAACATGTTTTAAATAATGAAACAGAAATAAAAGACCAATACATTTGACTAAGTACCTGCTTACACAGGTAAACTTCGAAATCCAATGGTTTAAAGTACTCCTTCCTTGGGTTTAGCATTGCTAGCCTCCCAAAAGACACCATTAATACAAGGTACTGGAAAGCATGCTTTATTTGGGTCCATCATAAGCTTTGGAAAGTATTATTTCAGGGCTTAGAGGATTTCAGTGACACGAAGCAAACCTTCAGACACAGAACTACAGGGAGAAAGCTCTGCAGCTTCACAAACGCCTGTTAAGATCAGTCGCAGAGGAAACACTACTAGCCTGTGTTACATGATATAAGACAGTTCAGGCTTGTAGTCATATATGTATGTATGTATATATATAAAACATAATAATGTTAGCCTTTAAATCTTCAGTAACAGAAGCAACACTTCAATTCCCATTGAAATTAAAATGTCATTTTTCATAGCTATCTGAATGGCAAACTCCTGCGAGTCTTTGCTGCACAGCTCCATGCAGAAAGCTGGTGTTTCTGGTGTTGCCCTTTGGCACATCAGGCTGCTGGGCTCAAAAAATGGATAGTGTTCTCTTTTAATTACTTTTTAATACTGTGTATCATGGTACCCAACAGAGCAATGGCACCAATACCAGAGAGGAGTCCCCAGCTTGTCCGATATGTGTGTCAGGAAAGACACAAGCTTCTGGCTGCAAATTCCCACTCCTGCTGTGACATGCTACCTGCAGCGTGATGCTCCTGCAGCGCACATGCTTCCCACAACCACGTTTGCAAAGAAAATGCCCATTTCCACATAAAACAGAATTTAAATGCCATTGTCCTGCCTGTGCAGAGATCTACAAAGTACCAGGAGAACTCTTTGTACATTATTCTTGCAGTAAAATCTAATTTGCAGTGCAGTTGGCACCAAGGCTAAAGTTCAGCCAACGCACAGATTATTCCCTTACCGGGAAGGCTTCGGAGCCTGGGAAGAAAATTCACTTTGATCAATCGTGGTTCTCAGAAAGCTCACGTAAAATGGAAAAGACAGAAATACCTTCCCACTTAAAAAAAAATCTCTGCAGAAGAAAAATTGAGCTAACACAAGAAATTCAACTCTGATCTGTTTTGAATCTGTTAAGAACAGCAAGCATAAAAGCACATCCTTATATAAGAATCAGAGCTGTAACCAAGTTGCTACCTCCAGTGTGGCATGCACAAGCATACCTCAGGCTGCTCAGTGTAATCAGCTTTACCACTCAACTAATTCATACTGATCAGCACCAGATTCAAGCAGCTGTCAATTTTCCATGGTACAGGGCTAGCTTGAAGGCATTTGGTGCAGCTTTAACTTCTAGACATAATTACATTTTATATTTACATTGGCAGGTTCCTCTTGATCAGAAAACCTCAAAGTTTTCACACAGAGATATGTACGCTAAGAAATGATCAACAGGAATAAACTACTGACAAAGATCTTAGCTACTCCATATGAGAAGCCAAATGATATTTCCCAATTTTTTGTAGTGCTATTTTGATTCAACAGATTGCCTTACATATTTTTTCTATTCTCATGCTTTTACTGCTCAATGTGCACTTGATCCAAGTTTCATCCTGTCCTGTGCATGTATTACAAGACCAAACAGAAATGCCAAGATTACCACATCACATTATCAGTCCATCAGACTTAGCACCTTGCAACAAATACTCAAGCTGCTTGTCTCAGAGAACGGCAAAGCGAAAAGTTTTCTGGAAATGGTGATGACACGTCATTAGTTTGATACTTCGAGGCAAGAGACTTGTTAGCTCTTACAGGCTGTAATTACAAAAAGTAGTAACAGAGCAAGAGGAAATGGCCTCAAGCTGCACCAGGGTAGGTTCAGGTTGGACACCACGAAGAATTTCTTCACTGAAAGGGTTGTCAAGCATTGGAAGTGGCTGTCCAGGGAGGTGGTAGAGTCACCATCCCTGGAAGTGTTCAGGAAACAACTGGACACAGAATTTAGTGCTATCATTTGGTTGACAAGGTGGTGTTCTCTCAAAGGTTGGACTCAGTAGAGGTCTTTTCCAACCTTAATGATTTTATGATTTAATTCTATGATACTACACTTTGCTCTCTCATTTTCTATGACGCATTTCTATTCGGAAGTAACCCAGTTTCAATACATAGGAAAAAAGCAGGAGAAAAAATGTAAAAGTATACTCATTAAACCAAAACATCTCTGCATCACGGCACTTTATTAACCATTAAACCTCTTTGAAAAAGCAACCTACTTATATGTATGACTCCCATTTTACTTGGTAAGTACAGTTTTCTTAAAAGAGCTTATCAATACTTTTAAGTCTAGGCAGGAAAAAGAATTTATATTATCAGATCCAAAGAGTGACAATAACAATTTGCAGCTGCCTATTCATCAACATCTCTAAGTGTCGGTCTGATTCTGAGGACAGAACCTGTGTATAAACCCCTGATATTTTATTGAGGCCTATGGTTGTAATAGAACCTGAGTACACCTATTAAAAACAGCTGCTGTAACAGAAATAGAGAATCAGTGTATATTACCATTTAAAAACCCACTAATTGAATCAATAGAAGTCAGGAGAGACAAACTTCAAGAGAAAATTCCTTAAACAAAACTGAAAGATCAACCACTGTTTTTAATCTGCTATATACAATCACTGAATTAAGCCGTTATGAAACATAAATAAACATCATTCGTAATGAGGAATACATTATGAATGTAATGAAAGACATATGAGAAGAAACATATGTGGTGTGCTGCGTGGCATCTACTTTTGCTATGTAGATATGTGAAGAAGGACAGAGGCAGAGATACACAAAAACATTTTGAGAATCTCTCTGACTTCAACTTGATAGTCGCTAAAACAATGTACATAAAATGTATTTTAGTTTTATTTACATAATGATGGGCACTATACAATAGGAAATCAAACAGCCATTTAAGATTTTTAAACTGTTATTCATGTTAAATTTTATTCACTTTTCCAAGCTACTATTTCTTTGCATTTTGCCACTTTCCTACTACAATGTAACCAATTCCGTAACAGCCTCCACAAAAGCCAGTGTCAGAAGACAACCTTCTGTTACAAGAAAACCATCATTGGTGGATGTTGAAAACATGAATTATGGGAACACTTTCTGCAAAAGCCTTTTATTGGCTGATCTGTTTCTTTTACAGCTATATAAGTGCTCACTGTGTGGGAGTTAATCATATTAGTTATCTGGTAAAACAACCTGATTAATTTTTTTCTTCAGTGCTATTAACTACCAAACTATAAGTGATTCACTGGAGAATTAATGAATTTAATCCTTCTGTTCAAATACAAAACCAAACAAGAATAATCCTTTGGTTTATAACTTTTAAATAGATAACTTAAAGTCTTAATGATGCTTAGAGTACATTAGGAAGGCACCCACTGAAACTATTTAGCTAATGGTAACTAGACAGTTCCATTAGAAAGCCTAATTAATTGGGATTTAAAATTAACTCTAATTTGCAATGGACCATAAAACTATCCAGTCCAAAATTTTATCTATTTGTTTGGTGGTTTGCAAAAGATCAAATTAAAGAAGGAGTATCAATAAATTATCCCTTGTTATTTCAACAGTGTTCTCAGTATTTGCAACTGCAGTTTTAAAACAAAATTTAAAAAAACTGGCAGACCTCAAAATTCACCCTGGCTTGTATTTATCTTGGGATTTTAACATGCAAATAGTTTTAAAGATAGAGAAAAAAATGGAAATATATGAAAAGTTTACAAAAGGAATACAAAAATAGATGTATATGACATATCTATCACTATGACTTTTTGCACTCTATCGTACAGTCTCATATGATACATTGCAAAAATAGGCACTACTGAAGGAAGCACTGATTTCTGCTGTTAGAAGTGCCCTTGATTTGCACAGCAAAAACAGTCATTAAGATTTTACTGCAATAAATGAGATGAAGTCCCAAAAAGGAATTTATTCTTCCAAAATTCCATGTTCTATAAATAAGGAGAAAATTTCAAATCAATAAATGAGAAGCATAATAATTTAAGAAAGCAAAAGCCGGAAACTGGCTCAGAAGTTGCCAGCTTAAAATACACAAGCTGGCAAACAAACAAAACAATGAGACACGTCACAGGAACTGCTCAGAACTGCTGCTCCTGGTCTATGTTGCAGCACAGCTATTATTTCACAGCACAGAATTTTCAGGGTATTAGCCAACAGGGCAGAATAACAAAATATTTTACAGAAACTGAGTTATTTTTTATATCACAATCAAGTAAGGCCTTGATCTTTTTAGACTTTTTATGAGACATTCCTAAAAGCAGTTGTTAAATTCCCTGATGTCCCAACAAAAGACATATAGTAGAAGCAAGTTTGAGTAAAATGAAGAATGTACATTTTTTAAACTGATTATGAAAGACTTTCTTTCTCGTCCCATGGACCAAAACATAATACCAAATAAATATACTCTCCATTTGAAATAAACAACTACTTACAAAATAACCTTTGAAAGCAAGGGTATGCTCATGTTTCCCTTATAAATTTGTGTCCAGAAGCAATTGAGATTGACAGGTTATGGGAAGACACCACTCTTATGACACTTTCCCTGATGAGCACAGACAGTACCAGGAGCCACTCTGGCTCATCTGGGTGGGCGGTGGCTTCCCTGAATTAACTTGCTCCACAACAGCAGAGCTCTCAGGAGGCACTGGAGCAAATATAACCCTTTACTGGGGAGTCAAGAAGAGCTGTTACCAAACCTTTTGTAAGGGAACTGCCAAACCCAGAGCACAACAGAAGAAAGAGCAGATGAAAATAATATCCCAAGCAAACAAACAAAACTCCAAAAATACAACTCTGGGAAGAAAAATGTATAAATTAAGATTATGCTTGAGACAAACTACCTCTTCTTTTACTCCCAATGTGGATGTGTCATCAGTGCCTATGCTCAACCCACATGAAGGGCCCAACCAGGCTGCAGAAGCAGTAGTCAAGGACCCCTGTTGAACTTGAGTATAAGCATGATTTCAGATTTCCTATTCTGTTTCTCACCTCATTTCCTGTCTTACTTTTCCTTTATACGTCTATCTCACAAAAAATACTTGCCATTAACACTACAATATTAGTACAATATTAATAAGGCAATCCAGAGTTGTTGGTTCTGATCACTCACAAAGTGAGGATGACAAATTGTCTGGATTTCCATCGCCTTACATTTGGAAAGCTTTTTCCAAAATTGCGTAAAACCCTTTACTTAAAAAAAAAAAAAAGTTGAAAAAAACTAGAAACTGAACTTTTTACATAAAATATATCTAGCTTGTGGACTAGGTTTCTGATCATTAGCTCTATCAGTAGTTTAATCCCTGACACAAAGAAATATGTGAACATTTATCAATCAATCCTTTGTTGTCTTACTTCAGCAAAAAAGAACTCACCAGAAATATCCTTTCAAGTTGATCTTGAATGTCTTTCATTCCTGGAAAAGCAGCGACCCCTTGAATCATTTCTACAAAGATACAACCCACTCCCCTACAGAAAGAAAAAAAAAGTATGCAATGTTAGAAAGATTTCTTGTAGACCAAGAGGCCAACAGCAATGCTTTTGTATCCTTTACCAGCATTTAAATAATACGTTTTTTTTATTTTAAATTGATGCCAGGCCGAAGGACAGGCATGTGCACTTACTAAAACCAATGTATACAAATGAACACTTCTCAGGTGTTTGAAGGCAAGTGCAGAAGTAACAGGAATATGGTTGGGAGGTGTTGAGACCAATAAAGGTACAGCTGCTGGTCTCCATGTTAGTGCTTCCCAAGCAGCATAGTCATGCTCCCAAATGAACTTTGGAGATGTGGGAATAGCAGTGAGAGAGCATACTTGGGGACAGGATGACAACTTGGAAGCACACTGGAAGGGATTGGCACAGGAGGAATCTGGAAAAAGGTGAGCAAAATGGAAAAGGGCACGTGGCTACTCATGAGCTACTGCCCAAATGCTGATGGCTTTGGGGATGTACTTGTTTGGACCTTCTTTTCCCCTCTTCCAGCGTAAATGAAAGACGCTCAAAGCCCACAGATCTGTGGGGCTGCTTACCCCATTCCCCAGAAGCTCTGGCTGAGAGGTCCTGCAATGGGCTGAGAAGCCACAGGCTCCCTCCTCTCCCCACTGTGAAAGCCACTTCCTTACAGCTCCTTGGTTTCCCACAAAAAGTACTTCACATGAGTTCCCCTCATCCCAAAGTTAAGCCAGTAGCAGAAGTATTGGGAAATCAGAAGGGAAAAATATCTGAGGTACACTATCTATAGCACAAAGAATGGATTCTCAAAAGTTGAGACCTCTCTAACTCAAATTCCAGACAACCTGTAAACTTCCTGCGTCTTATACGAAAACAAATTACAAACTTGCATTTGCATCTTTTCTGGATGAAAACAGCTGAAGAGTTGCTTGTTCTCTCAGCAAAAATAATCCTAAGGGAAAACATCCCTCTTGGCTACTAACAGGATGCAGGATTTGATTATGTACTTCAACTTCTTCAATTACAGTTTTCTGCATTCATTTTTCTACAACTATCATGTGCAAACACCTACGTATGCCGCATAACCACGTCTGTGCAAGCCACCACACAAAAACCCTCTTCACTCAAAGTAATTACATGTTCAAACCCCCAAATATATATCAAAATGAGCTAAGAATTTGCAAAACTAACTATGGTACCACCTCCCCCTAAAACTGAGAGCTGTGTTTCTGTGTCAGATAATCCCAGCAATAACTTCTAATTTAACTTTGTTTTTAGAAGTAAATTATTTGGGATGTAGTAATTACATACCTTTTCATTGCTTAAGCATCATGATGATGCATTCAGAAAGCAGCATTTAATTTTAGGATATGTGTACATATATTGGTGATGAAGTGGTTCTAGAATAAAACAACTTAATGAAAATAGGTTGCATATTTTTATTCAGGCTGGGGCTGAGTATTTATAAATACCACTTAACTAAAATTACCAGCAGATAACTCATGCTTTACTCATCTCTGAAGGCTTTGACCAATACCTAATAATGAAATAATTTTACGTTCCAGGACAACGAGAGTTGATAGTCAAATTTCTTGAAGAAGAAAATTAAATATACATCACTATTTTCTAATTCTACATTCCAAAGCATAGACATATTAACTAAAGTTTCTCCTTAGGCATTGAAAAGTGGAAGAAAACTTTGAAAAGTACAGTTGTAGTCAAATTTTAGATTAAATCAGATGTTTATAAAAGAGAGGTTAAAATTTATGTTCCATATGCTTCTGCTGGTTACCAAATGAACTGAATTGATTAAACTGCCATTCATCATTTAGTCTGGTTAGTGCTTCATTAGGCACAGATAAGCACAATATATCTTAGTCAAATACTTACAAACAGTATCAGCATCTCAGGCAAGGAAAAATTTAAGATTTCAGCCAGGAGCCATTTATTCAAGATGATCAATAAAACAATTGAATTTAGACTAAAGAAAAGAGGATTACAGTTCTATTCTTGCAACCAGAAAACAGGCATTTGTTTAAACCAGCATATCATTTGCAAGCATATACAAATATGCAGAGAATCTTCATCAAGCTGTTTGAATAGAAATGCTGTTAGGGCAGCAGGAAGATTCTGCCAAATTTTCTGTTGTTTTACATTATTTATAAATTTTGCCACTGTTAGTAGGTCTGACACAAGTATGAGCCAAAAATCGAATAAGAACTGCAAACAACACTGAAGAAAAATTTCCTGCTTGGAAAGAAGAATCCTATTATGTGTGTTGGACTCTTGTGCAACCTAGTACTCCATTTAGTCACAAGAAGAAATGAAGAGTGCTGGAGTTAAATAAACATCTAAAACAAAAATCAAAAGGTTACTAAACACTTAAAACAAAAATCAAAAGGTTATTATAAACATTGAGGAGAGAAACATAAACAACCTTCAAGATTTGAGCTGGAGGACTGCTGTTCCCTTTGGCCCACTTGAAAATTAAGCTTATGATTGGTTTCAAAGGTTATGGTGTTCAGCATATTGGTGAATAAGTCAATAGAAAGAGAAGTCTAAATGAATACTAAAAAGAGGGAAAATAATAATAACACAAAGAAAGTAGGACTATAAATTAGGAAATGAATAGTAAATACCCAGAAAGCCATAATAGCACATAAAGGCTTCAAGATGGCTGAATGGGAATTTAGATGTTTTAGTGCTATCAGTGAATTTTAGGGTCATAATAGGAAGAAACTTGAATCTATAATAGGATCCCTGCATCACAAACCATAAGTGTACACACTGTGAACGAGAAAAGAAATAAAGCCTCTACAAGGCCTTGAAATTTTGTCTTGTTTTTGTAGACCTCACAAACTTTTGAACAGGTTAATGATATTTTTGAGCAAAGCAAAAACAATGTTCATGCCAGAAGAATTGGTTTGTGAGGAAAAGTTAAGAGAATGATGTCATTCTTGGCTACAAGAAAACCCAAAGGACAGGGAGAATGTGATTATTCTGTATTTAAAATTATGCAAAACGAAGGACAGGGAAGAACTGATTAGGATTTTAATGGTTCCCAGAATGGTAGGTAGATCCAAGTTAGTATCACTAGAAATAGCAGAATGCCTTTAGGAAATAAAAATTTTACAGTGAGTGTTAGGGAAATACAATTAACAATTGTGCTATACCCCAGCCTCTCAATGGACTTGAAGCACAGTTACAGTTGTGTAAAACTAGACAAGCTGAAATACTTCAGAATATTCTTCAGGAAACAGACTTGCATTAACAGTAGGGTGGATAAGATGATCTCACACATCACTCCCATCTCTAGTTTCTATGATGCACAGATTACTTCTGAAAATATGAACTAGAGGCTTTAGTGTGCATGCATCTGCAAGGGTATGTTATTTAGATATGATTTGTGCACACTCCGCATGCAATGGCATTTTCAGGAAGCACCTGAAAAATAATTTTTGACAAAAGAATATTGCACTAACAAATTTCAGTTTATTCAGTTCAGATTTTTCTACTCCCTTTATAGGACTTCTGAGTTTGGATAAATAAGCCCAATGCTGTGATGTTGTTCAGAGGTCTTGCCTATGCAATGGCATAGGATAAACTTGCAAAGTAAAAGTGACAGTCATTTAATGCTGAAATGGGTGGTTCACTCTCTGATGACAAAAAGCATGACTAAACCTATTGATATATTGATGAGACCATACATGGCCATGCTATCTAATATTGCTCTTCTATTGTCCTGCTTAATTTCCTGGGACTCTGGCTGTCACCATACAGCCTTATACAGAGTAAGAGTTACTAGCCCAGCTCACAGAGTTATTCCTGCATTTGAATTGACATAGTAAATGAGCCTGTAAAAATGAAGTTGAATGCCTCAGGAACCTGTGCTTTTTTTTTTTTACTTTCTTTCTCTGGACAGCTTTTATAATTCAGGAGGGTATTCCCTTAAAATTAACTGGCTTACTGGTGGATTGGTTTTATATGTTTGGCTTAAGAATTCACATTCCTGTCTCTGTGTAACAGAGATCCTTATTGCTAAAAGAATCTCCAGCCTATCTGTACTTGAATATTGTAAAAAAGTAGCATAACAGCTTTGGCAAGGCATAATATATAAAAGACTATAAGGGTTGTTTCCTTCAGTTAATATTAATTTTTCTTGATGGAGACATAAAAGAGACTACAGATACACTCCAAATTGAGGAGCTGTTTCCAATCCACGTTTTAGTTTATACTTAAATTGAGACTATAGAAAGCTGATATTCTTATTGTATGTGTTTAAACTGTTGAATATTCTGCCCTGAACAGATCTGCTTTTTAGCAGACTCCGTGCAGGTGAAAACATTCAGCATGGCCTTCACAGTGAAGACCTGTGCTGGATCTTCACGTAATGTTTTTATCTGGTCATTAAACCTGTTTTCCATGTGCAGGATTTGGCTTCAGAAGGGGAAAGCAGAGTTTTCATTCAGGTTTCCTAAACCACACACAGTTTGTAATGTTAAATATTGGAATTAAAAAAAAAACCCAGAAGAACAAACAAGCAAACAAATAAAAACACAAACAAAAAAACCCCCACAAGACCCACACAAACTCCCCTTCAAAATCCAGCTGCTTTATTTTTTTATGGATTTGTCACCAAGATGTAATATTGGAGCATCTTTCATAAAAGCCTAGTAATCTACATGTTGGAAGGGCACAGAGATTTTTACCTTGTCTGATTTATTCAGAAAAAAAGTCATGTTCCTTTACGATCCTGCTTATGAACAAAACTATGAAAACAAATTTGGGGGAAAAGGAGTGAAAAGCAAGGGACTTCTGTCTCCTTAGCTAACAAAAATCTGATTTAATGCTACAGAGGCACACTGTCAGAATACCCACAAATGCTGAACTTGGTTGGAATTTGTCTTTCATAAGCACTACCCTTTGATACATGAAAAATAACATCTGATGGGTGATACAGTCTGACAAAAATACACTGGCAATAAGAAAAACAGATTGCAGTTCTCACATGAAGAGTAATGAGTGAATCAAAATTTCCCTTCCATGATGACAAAAACCATTAAAATTTCTGCAGGAAGCAGATGCAAAGAATGAAAACTAATTTACTTGAAAGCATGATAGCTCAAGGTACTTCTTTACAGTCAGACTTGAAGTAATTATAAAATGAATAGAGTGGTCATGTTCTTGTCTGTGTCACTGAATACCTAGAAATAAAAGCTCCAAAAATTTGTTTTGCTTTTTAGCAATGCTCAGTTTCTATATTAAGAAATATTATATTAATGAAGGATTAAAATCTATTTTTCAAGAATCTTTCTACTGGACTCACTTGTTCTGTAAAGCAGCCTGCAAAGTAAGTTCAAGAAAATACTCCTCAAACTTGAGCAACATTTTACCAGGAGATACTTTCCTGTTGAACATGTTCTGCCTGGTTTTCTTTTCTGCATCCAGATGTATTTATAAGGTCCTCTCCTCACACACATGAAACATACTTCTAGCCATGAAAAAGTAACAGTGAATCTGACATTCCAAATGGATAAAAGTAGTTTTCAGACAGGAACTGAAAGGCTCTTCCCGTAACTACAGACCCAGACAGTTTACTCCTACGTAGCATTTCTATGAATTTGAGCCTAGAGGATTTTCAAAAGCTAGTTCAGTTGATAAAACTTTTGAAGAACTCAATGACAGCAAGAGAAATTTAATTAAAAATACTTTTATAGTTATTGCAATATCACCTTAATACCCTAATCCTACACATTAGCATTTCTTTGGAGCGGAAGTCATAATCCTGAAGAACATCAAGGGCAAAAGAGCTAGTTTCCCCTATACTGTTTTCTCTCTTAGGCCCCAAGAAGGATTTCTTCAGGGCGTACTGGGACTACTGCTCTCAGATTTCTCTCACTGCAAACTGTTTACAGGAGACACAGGATAAAGATGCCTTTGTAATGTCCCCTGTGTAAAAAAACATAACTTAGTGCACTTGCATCTAGGACGAAATCCATTTTTATGTAATAAATATCTTAATTACGGTTGCAGGTCTTCACTGGTCAAATATTCATGAAAGCATGCATGGAATTACAGTGAGCACTCAAATCCACACTCATAGCAGGCTATGTGTGAAAAGTGATGTGTTCCTCAAAAATATAATTTATTTTTGTAATAATAGGATAGAAAAGCTTGATATAAAGAGGTTTGCCTAAATTAAGATCAGATTTGAAATTATATATAACAAACCAGATGTTACAAAGTTAAGTAACAGTGATTTAAGATGCACTTTTGTAACATTTGGCTGGCCTAGATTTAATTTATTTATTATGCAGCACTAAACATAGCTGATGTTAGTAAATAGAAGTGAATTTAAAATATATCCTGGACCATAACTGCTTAGGTTACCTGTACTGTGACTAAGAGTGCATATTTTTTTAAAGCAAAACAACAGGATTTGCAAAAAAATTGCCAGCTGTTAGCAAACACAGTTTAAAGCCATCTGCACTTCAAAATAAAATATCCCTAGTGACTTCTTGATGTAAGCAACCCAGATGCAGCAGCACCACTTGCATTACCAGAATCAAATAGACTTAATAGCCTGTTTAAATTGCTTCATTTACTAATACTGTACTCTTCCTGTAAGGAACAAATAGAATAGGTTGATTTGGGGATTTTTTCCTTATGTTTCTGTGCTACTTATATATGGGTTTTAGTAATCCGTAAACCCTTTATGTGTTGAAGCCTATTTTCCTTGCATTGACTTTCAAAGGACTGTTAAATTCAAGGATTAGGACAAGTTATACCAGAGGCAATGCAAAGTCATTTTCCTAGCTACTGGTAAGTCCTCATCAAGAGGGGGGGAAAAAAAGCGATATCAAAGGTTATCACAACTCTTTGATGCAGTCATGGGCAGTATAATACGTTCACATAATGCTGCAGTATCAAACACTGTCAGCAGTAAATCACAAAGGCCACCACACTGATTTCCATCACCAGCCTGACACCACTACTGCACGTACGTCTTCATTAATATTATTTTATTGCCAGTGGCTATTTAAAAAAGAATGCAGGAGAATGTAACATTGCATGTGGATCATTAGCTTTTAGTTACTATTCTAATTCTCTACACCAGCAAATGAAGTGTAAAAATAGCCCGCAGCCTCTGCCACCTGCTTCCCAGCCACTGTCCAGTGGTTAATATTGGGACTCTTTTTACATGCAGCTGGTCTTCTACTCAGCGGGAGCCCCACTTTCCGTTCCTGGGGAACCACCATGAAATGTCATTTATCATGGCTATAGAAAAACCTTGTGACTTTTTTTTTTCTTTTCTCTAAATAGAGGAAACAGCTGTGCTTTCTACCTCAACATTATTTAAATATTTAGTGAAGTGGCTGCCTAGTTTTGTCATCATGTAGATCATCAATAACGACACAGGAGTGCACACACTATCTGCCATAAGGACATAATGCCAGTAATTGCATAAAAATGCTAATGCTGCAAACACACTTTTGATAATAAATTACCAAATTATCTTGGAATCTGATGGTAGGCTGTTTTCTCCGTGTCTCCCTTCCTCCCACTCTGGGAAGCCACTAAGTGGCTTTAACGTAATTATGGCTCAGCTACGTACAACTATTGTGTAAGCACAGCCCCAAGCCTGCCTGTGGTCCAGCAGAGCTCACTGTTGGATGTGCCAAGTAAGCATAAGTGACCTTAACTTGCAACTACACCTCGCAAAATCAAACTGGAAGTGCTGTCTCAAATATCCCAGCCAAGCACAGAAGTGAAAATCTAAAACTCTTCTGTCACACACAATACACATTTGCTCTAATCTGATTTCTGATGTGGCAGTAGCTGAGCCTCTACACAAATTGCTGCCATGTGAAAGAAATTGTATTACTAGGGTCTTTTTTTCCAAGCTTTTCATAGTTCTTCAGTTTGTACAGGGCAGCAAAGATATTTTAAGAGCTACAAATTAAGTACAAGAGGAATATGACATGGTTTTTCATTTGAAACAGAACACACCACCTCTCTCCCTGAGTACCTGGATCTGTTCTAGACTCTGGGCGGGAGGACATCATTTACTGATATCACTGAAAATGTAACTATTGTGTTCTTCTCCAATATCCTTGAGTCTTTTTCATCAGGAAACAATGACAGGGATTGCTGAAACAGCATTTTGAGCCCTTCCTCGACCTTCCCTGCTGCCCATGTAATTTGAATGTAAACATATGGTTATGAAGGAAATGCTCAGTCTGCAGTTAAAGTAAACTTTAAATGCTTTTAATTAGCTGCATGACTTAAATTTGATCTTCATCACAGGAACAGTATATATTTTGAATGGACCTTTTAATAGCTCTTTTACTAAAATAATTACTGGGAGGAATGTTAAAAGATCTATTTTTGACAAGCTATTGAACTTTTGAGTGAACCATTTTTGTTTGTTGAAGAAGTTTCAGCAGTAATGTTTTTGAATCCTTTGTTCAGTCTTAAAAAATTCCAACACACAAAAAAACCCCTTAATTTCAAAGTGCAGTAATATTTTTAACTGGGAAATGTAAAAAAATTAATTTCCAAAGTCTCTTTTGACTAAAAAAAGCATTTTAGAACACTTTATGAGAAGTTTGCTCTATTAAAGCATTAAAAAAATTCTTTAGCTGTTTCCTTATCTTTTCTTTGTACTTTACAAATTGACTCATGGTATGTGCAGTCATTCACAAATACTCACAAACTGAACAAATGTAGAGAGAACTATGAGAAGAGGAGCAG
Organism: Atrichornis clamosus; assembly: GCA_013400975.1. Lineage (NCBI taxonomy): Eukaryota > Metazoa > Chordata > Aves > Passeriformes > Menuridae > Atrichornis > Atrichornis clamosus. The sequence continues at coordinate 15,838 of WBMZ01013166.1, read as the reverse complement.
AAAGGACTATTTATGTGTCACAGCTATTTCCATCCTCTGAGTCAGTTGTCCTGCCTCACCCCAAGCCAGTTGAGCTTCTTGCTCAGGGCATCTGAGGTATAACTTGGAAAGGAGATGATGGCAAAACATCAGGAGCAGATGGGCTGCAGAGATTGCATGCAACCTGTGAAGACACCAGGTTGAACCTGATATTTAGGAAAACAGGACAGTTTTAGGATAGATGAGAAACTGAGATGCAGAAGGAAATTATTTTAGATCTGTGAGGTGGAGAATGGTTTGAAGAAAACCAGACAGCTGATACGAAGACGCTGCCTTTGCCTCTCTGACACAGCTGCAATATCACAATGTTCACATCTGGGGAAGTTTTCTCACCTTTTCTTTCTTGCCTCTTGGTTCACCTTCCCTTACAGGTAAAGGAACTACAGAAGCCAGAGTCCCAGTTAGACTAAACATTCTCTTCAGTATTAGATATTCTAGTATTTATAGTCTGTAACCCCTTCAAATGCAACAATCCTGTGACTTCTAAATCTTGCACCCAGGAGTCAAGGTTCTCAGGAAAACCTAGGTTTTCATCCCATATTCTCCGATTTCAGCTACAGAACTAAACAAAACCTAGTCACACTTAGTTCCCTTCCTTAGCAAAAAAAATATTCCTGCTAGGTCTTCAGTTTCAGTATTACACTGCAAGATTACCTTAAAAATATTATTCACGCACCATACGAAAACATAAGATTCTTTTAACCTTATCTTACAGTTATCTCTAGATTTTAACATAATCAAAACTCCAAATTTAGGTTGCCTGTATTGAAGAAAGATATTTCAGTGAACTGCAAAAAATTTACTGCATTTTTCTGAAGCTTCCCCAATACAATTTTTTCTCAAATGAATGAGTTATGAAGGTTTGAAAAGTCAAACACACATTAAAAAAAATTCCAAACAACAACAACAAACAACCAAACAAACCCCAAACATATTCCAGAGCATAAGACTTTCTTTGTAAGGAAGAGGGGCTTTTTCCACATTTCAGAACTTGTACAGATTGCAGAGATCCTGTGACCTCACAACCTACAGAATAAACAAAGAACCTCCTGGTTGGTTTTTAACAGCCAAAAAACCAAATACCTTCCTTGTTCAACACAGGACTAAACGATGTAATCAAAAATGAGCAAGGTGATATATATTATACAAATCAAAGGACCCTTCTATACCTGCAAGTCTAAATAAAATCTGTAGGTTTGAAAGAAAGCTATTCAGTGATGTGCCACACAGCCGTTTACTGCGAACAAGTACAGTGGATTAGGAACTGAGGTTGTATGCTCACATCCAGAGAATTCTGGTTTTCTCCTTGCTACAGCTGGGCATGGTGAGAGTCTATTTTCTGCAAAACAACTGTCATATCATATGAAAGTACCACACTAAAACTACAAAAGTCAAGCAATAAGTCAGTCTTTTGCAAGGCACCAATGGCTGCTGTGCTTGTTAACACAGCAGGTTTGGCTGCCAACCAGTGGGGTGGCAGGAAAGGATTCTTTTAGGGAGATACTGGGTGAAACACGTGTTACTTACTATACATGTATTTTAACCTGTACCAATGATCTCACTACATATTTCATTTACAAGTCCAAAAAATCCAAGAGCTAAAGACTCTACATATAGTCTTGTCATCTATACTTACCACATGTCAAGGCAGGTGGAATATTCTGTTGATCCCAGAAGGACATCTGGAGGCCTGTACCATAAGGTTACCACTTCATTGGAATATGTATGACTAGGAACTGATTTAGCTCTTGCAAGACCTGTGGGGTAAAGACAAATAAATTCATTTAAACAAAGCAAAGAAATAGTTTGCAGTATAGTTACAGTCCTAAAAGAATACGTAAGTACACATCATGTAATGTGACACCTTGTTGCAAGCATACTTTTCTTCTAGAACTGGAGTAAATTACTTAATGGAAGAACGTGGTAGCATCTATCATTTAGTACCTGCCTAAACAGAGCTGTGAATATTATGAAGGGATAATAAAAGATGCTTTTCATAATGACAACCCACAGGCCCAGGAGAGATGCAAAGATACACTGCGATATACCTAAATGAAAGACATATAAACAATGATTTTAATTGCCATTAACTGCTCATCCTGAGGCATTGACAGTCTTCCATTTCAGTGTTATTTGGAAAAAGAAAATGAAAAGGAAATTCACAAACAAACGATGCCACAGATGAGATTTGGCTTTTTAGGGAAGCCTAAGGAAACCTTCCACAGCTTACAGTGCAAACCTCAGCCTGCTTATTCAAGTTAATGTTTGAAAGCTGTAGATACACTTACACATTACCATTCAAATAAATATTAATATTGTAGCAATACAGCAGAAAATGGTATGTGAAAAATTCTTCTCTCTCAAGAATTGTGTGTTGGCAGTGCTCCAATTCCAGAAATCATTTCACTGAAATCTGCGGCCTACTAAAGATATAATATTTACAATAATTGTCTTTTAAGCTTGTCAGTCATTTAAAATAATTCACATTGTGACATAATCCATCTCACATAAAAAAGAGAGATGATCATATGCTAAGCCCAGAAGTTTAAAAGTATGTTTCTCCTCCAGAAGATTTTCTCCTCCAGAAAATGGAAGAAGGTCTTCAGGGCTAAGGTGACTCTTCCTATCATGGGCCTGCAAATGCTTTTTCCAAATAGCTCCTAGCTACTGCCTTGAGACCATCCACTCCATTGCTGGGAACACTGGACATGCACAAGTAATGGAAATCAGGAGAATGCAGTACAGGGTGCTTTTTCATGTCTTCCTGAACTATGGATTTTCCTTTCAAGAATAAATGAAATAACTAAAACAGAAGGTCATGTTTTACACCTTACAGAAACAAAGAAGTGAAGTCATACACTCAGAAAGAAATAAGCAACCTGAGAATTCCCAAAAGAGAGCAGATGACAGACCTTTAACCCTTTATTCTTAATACACTGGAAAAGCTATTTAAGAACAGTTACTCTCAGTGAATATCCCTCCATAGCAATGATGGCCAATCTTGCCAGCAGAATACATTATCAGCTGATTATAGCAATTAGACCAGTGTAGGGGAAGAATTTGAATTGTATGCCATGATTTCTTCTTTTAACAATTACATCTGAGACATGAATAACTATTTTTTAAGTTTTCAGACCTCCATTTCTTTTGCATTTGTGCACCTGGCCATCAGCTTGATGAATAATTTGGCTCCCAAAGACAACCCAGGGTTGACCAGGTACAGCTCCAAAGAGGCCAGAGGAGAGGTCACATCATCTGCTCCAAGGTGCCTCTGCCTCCAGATTAATGTTTTTGCTTCTAGGAAACTAGAAACCACCGAAAGCATGTGACTAAACTGAAACAGTATTCCCTGAATTTGTGTATATGGACCTACTATTATTAAGCAATATAAAAATTATGAAAGGATTTGAGAAGCCTGGATGGCAAACTTCTCCACCCTTCTTTTCTTGTCTGAGCCCTTCCCATTAGTCTTGTCTGAGGAAGACTGAACTTGATTGCAAATTCTAATGTTCTACTGAGCTTTCGTAGGAGAAGAGGCATAACCAGGCATGGGAAAGGCATTTCTAAAAAGTCAGCAACATCGTGTTTTTTTGGGAAAACTGTCAAAAAGCTTTAGAGCTTGTGGGATGAAAAATAAACTCAGATTTCCATGACACAAAGCCACACATTCCAGAAATCTCCCATGTAGAGAGGAAGGAGTACCCAACTTGCCATACCAGAAATTATGTTGCAAATAATACCATAACCATGCTTGCTGGCCAGTCCCTGCAACTTTACTGACAAGGATGCAACTTTGAAAGTGTTACAGTCAGCCCAAGCACACCTTTCCTCCTCATCTGCAACTGTTCAGAATGGAACCAGTCGTCCTCCCATCCTGCTGGGAATGCTACCCATGCCGTTTCCTCAGTGTACTGCTCCTAGATCTCTTTCACCTCTAATCCATCCCAGGTTAACTAGAAGCCTTCTGATTTTCAAAGGACGGCCTTATTGGGCTGATCCCAGCCCACTAGACAACTAAATGTTTTTCTTTAATCCAGTCTTCACTTGAAAAGCACAATTAAAGTCTCATTTGAGGTTAGCTGCTGCATCTGGTTTCTCCATTGTAAAAGGATCATTTCTGGAATTGAGAAATGTATAAACAAAACCTGAATTTGTAAAAGCAAGTTGAGGTGATACATTGGTAACAGACAGCATCACCAGGTTAAGAGGTGTCCCGGTTTCAGTAAAACCATGACAAAAATCTTATGGGTACAGGTCATATGCTTTAAGTTGCGGCCAATTGGTTTCCTAGTTGGGCACACACACTGCTTTGGAAACTAAATGGCTCAAGCAGGATGGAAACTAAATGGCTCAAGCTCAATGGAAAGCAGGAGTGAACAACTAAGGGAAATACTCACAAAAGCTACAATTTGGAAGGGGAAAATTTGACCCACTGTTCAGTCAGTCACTCCCCTTGTGCAGGACTGAAAGGACCTGAATCAGGCTAATACCTCAGAGATGCAGCTTTCTCTCAGGGAGGGAGCAACCTTTGCTTTCTCTGAATAATGCTCTGCATAAAGAAGGCATTTGTAATAATGAACACTTTCACTTGAAGACTCAAAATTAATGCAAATGTGTCTCATCACACATGAGGCATGAAAATACTCTTATCCTTCGGATATATTTACAGTATGAAAAGAATGCTATCAAAATATATATGTGAAACACCAACAAGATCCTGCGTTTCTTGTTTTGATGGTCCAGATGCAAATAGATGACAGTTACCAGGGTTTTTTCAGATAATCTTCTGCAAGAAAATTTGTTACATATTTTATACCCCTTTGCACATCCAAATATGCTTACTCATGCAAAATTTATATAAGCACATCCTTCAACTGAAAGAAAACTGAAGGGTAGGATTAATTAGCACAGCATGTTCGATCACTTTCTTTAAGGGTTCCCTGTCTGTTTCCATGGTTACACTACAGGAAGAATGACAATCTCGTTTTAAAAAGACAGAGCTTATAGGGGATCATTGAAACTTCAAGCCTGAATGGCCAGTGTGCATAAAAGCCAGAAGATGTATTGAGAATCACCAGGTGAGTACCCAATATTTACATATTGCTGCCTGAGCACTCTTTTTGCCTGGGAAGGTGGAGGAAGAACCTCCTGACAAGTAGTGAACTCCCCTCCGATTTCTGTGTCTTATGAAACATGAAAGGTCAACACATGTCCTGCTGCTGCATTCCTATTTTAAGAGAAGGAATCCAAGCATAAGGCCGAGTTATTTAAATTAAGGTCGTGTCAGACCCACTGGGGAACTTGTGTGTAATTATGGGAAGGACAGACACTGTTTAATGCTCTCCAGGCACTGAATTCTATGACCATTTTTTAACCAAAATGAAAGAAGAAACTGTTCTGATGCATTACATACTGCAAGGCTTGCACAACACCATGTATCTGCCCTATGACACAACTTAATTTTAACTCATTCATTAAACAACAGCTCAGGATACCCTGTGAAGCCCTGTATTTAAAATACAGATGAATGATCTGTGCCTGTGTATGTATATGTCTTTACCACAGAAAATCTCCTGCTGCCTCCTACTCTGAATTAAAAAAAAAAAAAAGTAAGAAGAAATTTTCTTCCTTGGTAAACACAATTGTCTCTGCTTCATCTGGCTTTATCTTAGACTCAGAGAATGTATCTGATTTTATGTAGGATCCGTTATTGACAAAGCATTGCACTGATTTATCACTGTAATTTTAAAATTGTATTTGGCTTTTACAAGAGGCTGGAGCTATATTCAGCCTCAGGACCTATCCAATACACACACCTTTGGCTACACAAGCACAAATATTAATATTTGATATCTCTCTAGCTGCAGGATAGCTTTCTAGTCAAGTTCATATGACAATCGGGAAGCCTTTGTTCACAGCAAATATGATTCTGCAAATGAGAAAACCAGTCACAACTGCAAAAATAAAGGTTTACCAACTGTGTATATGATTTCCCTTTTTATTATACCTTAAATGTGTTGATCAGTTTATTATTTTGATTTAGATATATTTAAAAGGGCTCTAGAAAGCATACTAAAAAATAAAGTGGTTTTGTTGTTGTTTTTCCTTGATTCAGTTTCTTTACGTGCTTTCTTGTTAGATTCCTGTTTTGTTTATTTAACAATTACTTAGAGTTTGAGGTAAATGGCTTATTGAACCGTAACTATGAGCCAGTAACAATATTAAAATTTTGCTAATATATTCTGTCATAGATCATGAACTGTCACCCTATTTATTCAGCTACTTGTTTTCCAACAGAAGCACATTTATTCAGGGAATACCTGAATGACAACAAACCACAAAAAAGTAAATTGGGTGGAGACACTGACACAGCTTCAATGAAGCAGTCAGCACTCTAACCCACAAGCCAGTTCTTGGCAACCAAAAGTGTCCTGCAGCCTTTAGGTCCCTCTGCTGTTTATCTGGATGCAGCTGTCTCCAACAGGCAGCTTTAACAGAGCACCTGATCTGAACTCCTCTCAAATAAGATAAATTGCCTACAATATTCTATGTCCTGGTCCTAATATAGCCATTAGCTTATGGTAGTGCTGTTCATTTATAAAAGTTACTATCAGGGAGAGACTAATTAGGATCTCAAATTAGTATTCCCGAAATACACTTGAGCAATGACTAGTCTTCCAAACTGGAGTGCAGGAATCAGTTTTCAAGAGACAGAGAGCAGTAATAAGAGAAATGCATGTGTGCCTCTCAGCCTGTCGGGTTTTTCCAGCTGTTATCAGCTGTTCTAATAAAAGATTATTTTTCCCTACAAGTCTTATCTCATGTATGTCTTCAGACAATCACTTACAGTAACACAGAAAATAATTATTCTAGTCTGTGAATGGGACCCAACTGTCAATTGACAAACACAAGGTACACAAAGGGGAGATGCAGAAATACCTTTCCTGCTACCAGAAAGAATTACTCCAGCACTCCTGAAAAGTGTTCTCTTTCCAATAAATCCAGCACTATGGTTTTCATCATCACCTCTCCTCTCTGCTTCCTGTGCCACCCAAAGGATGATAGGGAATAAAAGAGGGATACAAGAAAGAGCTCAGCTCTCGGTTGTATATTACAAGATCCCTTTGGTTAATTTGTCTGAAAGCCATCCTAGCTATAAAGCTGTTCATTTCTTGGCCTTATAATACTTATAAATAATTTCTGATACATTTTGAAAAAAGCACAGTGATAATGAATGCGTACCTTGACTGCCAGATTCACTCATTGTCTATAAGCAGAATAAAACACACTAAGAATTGGGTACAATGCAAAAAGTGCCACAGAAATACAAAAGAAAGAAACATTCCGTTTTTGACACCAGGAAAATGTATCTACTCCCATATTGTTCTGGGTCAGCATGAATATGTTCAAACTGCCTCTGCTAGGCTGGAAGTAGAAAAATAAGAGTGCAGGCAGGAGAAAAAAAGGAAACAAACTGTACCAACACTGTAAACATTCATACAGATGTAAAAGTTAACAGGACCCAGGGACAGTAAGCAATTTCACATTAAAGATAACTTTTGCATTACAGAAAAGACCTGGATTCATTATGGACATGGTATACATGCCCACAATAGCCTTAACAGCTAATTGATATAAATCTTGCTTTCCAGATTCTGGATTTTTACTTAACAATTTGTTGTTTTACAAAAAATCTATAAGAAGATGATGCCCTCTATTCCTAAAAACATCCCAGCAGGAGCACACCACTTTGCTAATAAGGCTGTAAATTAAAATGTCAGAACTACACATTCCACAGTGAAGTTATTAGGTTTGAAGCAAAGAGTTAACAATGGCTGAACAGATGGTATTAAATTGGAAAGATCTGCAGAGTGCAGGGAGGAAGTTCTAGAAAGAACAAACAGGCAGAAAATAATTCTTCACTGAAAATGAGAGCTAATGCATCTGAGGATATTTTAAAATTCCTTGAGAAAAGAGAGAAAACTGGGAAGCAGCTATGAATGAATGAGTCTAATCAATACTGGACAATTACTTGGGTAATAATAATAAATTATATGTGGAATTTTAAGAGCAATGAATTTGCTGAAACAGACCACTTTCACACAATTTTGAGGTATAAATGTTTCACTGCCATTAGGATTTTCCCCTAACAAGTCAAAGGAACCCAGAAAAAAAAAAGTGATTTAGGAGAAAAGTGTTGTATGGAGACAAATTGAGAGCTATGGATGTCCTATGTGATGAAGTATAATAGTCCATCAAGCACTGACCACAAAAGTTAACAACTTACTGCAGGCTATTGTGTCTGAAGCTAGCAATTTACTGTGATCCCTATCCGTACAACTAAAAGCAGGACTACAAGAGTAATTTCTGGATTACTCCATCTGGAGTTCAAGTAAAAATGAACCAATCCTTTCCAACCCGTGCCTGGATAACTTATAATTTGATGAAAGTACAGTAGGTACTTGATGTATGGCATGAGAGAGGTTAAATACAACATAGTGATAAAGAAATAAATATGCTAGCTCTGCTCTCCAAGACCTACCTTTTTTAGAAAATCATCATGTAGACAAACTGCCTCCCCTCTGCTCGGGTGCAAAGAGGACTGAATACATACCAGATACAAGTCAATCGTGTACAGGGCAGCAGTACCATTTATATTCCTCTACTTTCAGGTTGTATTAAATCTGACAGCTGAAGAACTGTTTAATAAGCACAATTTGGTGCTACTGTAGTGATTCACAGTCATCCAAATAGAAACACAAAAGTTAAGCTTCAGTGACAGTTTTACGTTCAAACATCTAATTCCAGTTGTTTACACTCAGGTAATTTTGTTTCTTAACTGACCACACAAGACTGGCAGTGACAAGAAGATGCCATATACTGTTCTCTCCACCTGCTGAAGAGGTCCACAACTCAGCGCAGTGAATCCATGCAGCGCAGGATGAGCGCCAGCAATAGTAGCATGGCTATGGGGATGCACTCTACGGAGCGATTTATTCCAGTGGGATACTACAGGTTTGCTGATCCATCATTTCCCATCTAGATGTAAAATATCTGGAGAACTTTGATGAAGAGAATACCTCAAGCCAGCTGCTAAAAACCTAATCAATTAGCTGCAAATTTATTTGAACTTGGATAAGCAGTTTAACAAGAACAGCGCTACATGGAAAAGCAGGTATTTGAACATTAACATCTATAGATAAAACGTGAATTAATCTATTTGTCTATTTGTCTATTTGCCTATTGTCTACTTGTCTCTAACTTGACTATTTTATTTATAAAACAAACAACCCTGCTATTTGACATTACCCAGCAGGAGTGGAATTTGTGAATTTGAAAAACTGTCACCACATGGGTACTGAAACCACCAATTTTTACAATATAAGTACAAACAATACAATTCTACAGCTAGCAGCCACCAGATCCTGGTCCCTGTACTGCAGAGCCAATGCACGTGGGTTTGACAAGCCTCCTTTTCTAGCCAAGCTGTCATCTGAGCATACATTTCTATGCCACAAAATGCAGCTGCACTTGGCCCCTCATGCAGCTTCGACTTACAAACCATGGCTGCCCTGCCTGGCTCAAACAGTTCTCTAGTGCTCAGGGAGTTTAATCCAGGCTACTTCCAGTTCCAGAGCCAGCCTATTTATAGGTAAGACAAATATTCAGCTGACTTCTGTCATTCCTACAATGTGATACTCCACAACTCACTATTCCCTTAGTGGGTAAAACACTGTCTTGGAGTTCTGCCAAAGAACTCCAGTGTGTTTTGCATGTGCTAGGACATTAATACATACATTCACATACTAGGTAACATCCACAGCACCTACAGCCACATCTGACTGCACGGGCTTAAGTCAGAGAAAAATGATCTGAAAACAGGCATTGGTGCAAAACTAACAAAACTAAAATAAATAAGTAAATAAAAAAGCCTCAATTATATAAAAGCTTTTTTAAATACAAAGAACAGAATAACTACAGGAAACGTAAAGATTTCACTAATTTTCAAAATTGTTTCCACTTTGCTTTCAAGAGTGAAGCCATTAAGAAGGTCTGTATAAGCACTGTTGCTTCTGTAGAGCAATACTATAAAGCAACATCTAACAACAGAAATTTCTGGAGTCTCAGATTCACCTGTTCCAATTGAATCGCTCCTCAAAACTTATTAAATGTATATGTCATCTTAAATTACCTGAATCACAAATCTTAGAGAAAAGTTTTATGTGAGAGACATTCCAATAAGCTTAGGTCTAAATGATTATTTGACTTTGCATCAGTAATCAGGCATCCATATTCCTGCAGAGCCACCTAATCAGTTCTTAATACAATTTTGTCAAAGAAAAAGAGGAAATGAAAACAGACACTTTCATTTTTTAAAGTTATATTAGAAGGACGTTAAGACTATGCCTTAACAATATGATTCTGGTAATATGTAGTTAAAAAACAACAGCTCCTAATGCAGCATCTTTCTCTAAAGTGATAATGAACACTAAGTGCCACTGACAGAATGGAAAACTGGAGCTATACAACCAAATCTAGTCCATTATGTACAGATGTGAGCCTACCAAGTCAGTAGAACTGCAGAATCCTGTATTGTAACTAACAAAACAAGTGAAAATTTGTTAGTACTAAACCAAGCCATTCTTTTACCTATTCTTTCATTGAACTTGAGGATGATGGATGTACTCCAGAGTGCAGTGGTCAATAAAAACTACTTGTAGATTGCAAGCAAAGGATCCCTAATAGTATTTTGACCACCGATAAAATACGAGTCATACTGTTACTGAAAGGTTCCATTCTTTATTTAAACCATTTGCTATATCAAGTTTGCATGTATGAACCAATTGTTAGCACATGTAAGGTTGTCTCACATGCTGCAGCCTGTGTAGCAAAACTGGCAAATCATGAGCACTGTAAGACAGAAAGGGCAAAGAACCGCCAAAATTTCAAGAAGCTAATATTAGGCATTTGTGCTTATAAAGTACTTTCCAATGATCTGCTGCCTTTTTTTCTTATCCCTGTCCCCACCTTTTTTTTATTTAGTTAGTTTTATTCTAAGGTCTACAGACAGCTCAGTGCTAAAACAAATTTCCAGCATGCTTGAAGAGTCCACAACTAACTTAAAAATGACAATGACATATCCTTAAAAGCAAATATAGTCAGTCACAACAGCAAATAAGTTTGATGTCCAAAAGACTTAAAAATTGCTGTAATAAGAAGGATATGAATATGTGGGTGGGAATAAAAGAGATCACCTCTGAAAATCTCCTCCTACCTTAAATCCAAGGATCACAGGAAAAAATTGCTGTACAATTTGGCATATTATAAGCCATAAAAGCCAAAGGTGGTAAAACTGACCTTGGAGAAGTGCTTGAGGACCTTTAACAACCTGAAGATCTAGCCTGCCATTCTCCCTGCCATGTAAATCAAAAGTCACTCAGAATCACTTTCTCCCACATCACCCAGACAAAAAGCTGATGGCTCCTGATCTCCCACTTTTAAGATTTGTTAACTTTGGGTCTTTCAAGTTATAAGACCAAGACCTCATGTGAAGTTTGGTTATTTGTAGCATACATAAGGGTAGCTACCTGGAGTTATCATTTATTTGTATAGTTTTTGGAAATGGAAAGCACTGGAGAAGTGTTAAGTATTGCTAAGACATGCATTGCCTGATCACTTCTGGCTATCATCAAGGCCAACTGATGCAGGGGAAACTCTCATCTTAATGCAGGTAGCCCTGCAAGTGTGATTTTAATTTATATCAGGATGAATCATGCATCTATGAATACATTAATACAACCAGCACTATGTCTTTCAGCAGGAATGAAAAAAGATCATGCATAAATTATTAAAAATTACCTAAATAAAAAGTGACTGTGTTGCAGAAAGGTAAGGTTTTAAACTGTCTGGAACAAAACAAATGATGTTATAAATTACAGAGCCATCATTTCTTTAAAATGCAATCTCAATTATGGAATTATTTCAGACCGTGTTAAATGGCACATTTCTCTTATTGAGCTGCCAGTTCTGTTCACGTTAATCTTTTTCTTTGCATATCAATATTTTTGTTCTGACTGATGATGAATTTTTTCTTCTTTAATCCACACCTTTCCCAGTTAACCTTTAATATCTACATAGCTGATTATTTCCTGTGTAAAATAAATCTGCATATGTTAATGACATTAAAATAATTTTAACACTTGGCCTAATTTTCTCACAATACAATACAGTATGCTCTCTTAAATAAGGAAAAATAAAACAAAATCATAATCAGACCAAGAAAGCAAAGATGAAGAGTACTGTGGCAGTTACCTGGATGCCTATATTCAAAAGCTTTACCATGAGTAGTACTTTTTCCTACAGTACTTTTTCCCTGTAACTGCTGTATCATAAATAAGCAAAGAAGCTTCAAAACAATAAAGTTGTAAAGAACTTTGATATTTTAAATACAGGTCCTTGTAGCCATGGTAATCAAAAGGATATGGACTAAGGCTATGATAGAAGCAAGATGTGTAGGAAGAAAAAATGTTCTCATATAAAACTAACAGAACACCATCACATGACTTAATAAGGCTTTTTTTTCAATCAAAACAATTATTTGTTTTAAATACATCTACAGATTCATTTGGATAGATGGATCTCTTTTGTACAGACAACAGGTCACAGCTCTCCATATCTTTTGTGCAATTGTCACGTAACGGTCTGGTTCACACTTAGATGGGCTATACAAGGCACCAAAAAAAAAAATCATGACTGATAAAAACACAGCACTGAGCTAGCTGCAGTACAGATGACATCCAAATCTCATGTTCTTCTTAAGTATAAAACACTGAAACAGATTTTTCATTGCAGTTGTTTTAATGGTGTCATAACCAACTTCCTTTATTACCCTTAATGGATAATTAAGATGCTTTCCTCCTATTTAAACGCTCGATATAACTCTAACTTGTAACAATAGAGAATTGGATTGAACCCTAAGTAATCTGAGATGTGTTTAACAGGGGACCCATTTAGTGAGTCACACCAATCTCCAGGTCCTTCATGCTTTTTAAAAAATAAAACGTTTTCCTTTTCAGTCAATAATCCTACACAATGCTTCTCAGCGGGAAGAGCTTAAGTTATAGCATCTACTTTAGTAAAAGCTGAAAAGACTGCTATTTAAAGAATTTTAATTTCAATTGTTAAAAAACAATCAGTGAAGACTAGCATAGACAAAAATTCAGTACGTGGTCCTACTTTGTATTAATCATTGGTGAAGAGAAGTTAAAGCCTTAGTTGAAAAGAGAACCTCTTCACAGTTTTTGCAAATTGCTGTCTCCAGATAGTAAATCTGTGTCATTCTGTCTAGTCTTTCTCCTGAGACTCAACTTCTGCCCATAAAATATTCTTCCTCCATTAACTCTCACAATGGCAATTTTTTATTTAGATTTAACTGATATATCAATAAAACCATCACATCTGTGAAGAAAATTAGGTAGATATCTATGATGAGAATGACAAGGCAAGTAATAGGAGGAGAAACATTTGCAACAGCACTAGATCGCACATTCTCTTACATCTTCACCTCTAAAACAATTCTTTAGCCTAAATGCCAGAAATCAGATCTACCCCTTTGCACTGCTGTTGTTTGAAGTTTTCTGCCACCTACCCATCTCTCTCCCCATTTCACCACAGATCTGGGCATGAGGACAGAAGGTCAGGAGCACAGCATATGAAACCCTTGCTCCTGGGAGCGAAAGGGAAGGAGGTAGCTTTGGCTACCCCCTGACAATAGCCAGTTATACCACTAGAAACTGAGAAGGAAAGTCCAGTCTGGGGCTGGAGGGAAAGCCTATCATCATGGGAAAAAAAAATAAATAACACGGCAGCCTGCCATGGGTTTCTGGGTCCACAGTGCCCACAGCTTTTGCAGCCTACATTTATCTTTTCTCCAAGAAAAAAGATTTGAAGGTGCTACAGCTATCTATCAGCTCTGGTCTTAAGCTCTGACCTCACTTTGCCTGGATCTAGAAAGTGTGGACAGCAAGGGATTTTTTGCCTGACTCAGGAACATGTGATCAAGGCTATGCCAGGACAAATACACAGAGTCTGCTCTGCTGCTCCAGGCCCAACTGCCACTGTGAACAGCATCAGCAGCTTCTGCTCTCCATGGAAAATGACGTATTTACAGTTAATTACAAAAATAACTGTGCTTTATAAAGACCTGCAAGCTGACTCAGGTTTGAGCCGCTTGGGGTTCACTTTCCAGGTTCCCACTTCCTTCTTTTCAACTTCCTCACAACATTGTCACTGAAGTCATCTTCATTTCTTGATATTTAATGCAAATAGAGTCCTCAAAGAAGCCCATTACTGTCCTTCCTGAGGGGCACAAGAACCAATTCTCCAGATTTCAAAGGCTATTACCAGAAAGGAAGAGGCTGTACCTGGGGTAACAGCAACGTCCCACAGGAATATAGTAAAGAAATGTCTTTCTGTGTTCAATTCAGGCAGGATGTTAGAGGGGTCTGTAGACCTACATTTGGGGTAAACTGGTTTCCTTTGCCAGTGGCAGCCTCTGATAACAAATACCCAGACAGCTTCGAGCCTTTCTCCAGTGCCTGCAGAAGGGCTGCTGTGGAGGGCCAGCTGCCTCAGGGGTGACCCTGGCTGCCCCTACAGCTCACCCCAAATGCCAGCTGGCTGCAGTGTTCCTTAGGCTCACTTAAAGCCAGGTGACCAAAGGCAGCCAGCCTACAAAACTACAGGTTCTCTCAGAGTTTTGCATACAATTTCATCAGGCTTCACTGACAATATATAACACCAGTTCTTTGGGCACTGTGACAACTCCTTACATCAGCATCTTCAAGAACTGATACTCTGTGGAACTTTTACACAGGAAAGACGTAGCAGTTATCCATGCAAGCAATCTTTTATGCTATCCACCTTTCATATGAATTTTATACAGTACATTATAAAGAAATTCCTTATGGGATTCTTACTGTGGAAAAAAAAGAACTAATTTTTTTTCAACTTGTCAACATAGCTTTAATAATTTTAACAGTAAACTATACAGGAATAACCTTGTCCCTTGTGACATACCCCCAACATGCTCTTCAGAGAAAAATCTATATGGAAATACATGGAAATATCCTCTCTAATACTTTGCTGCAGTTTTAAACTGCAACTCCACTGAGTCTAATTCCCTTTATTATAATCCTCAAGTCTCTTTTCTCATGCTATTTATTATTAATCATCCTATGTATCTAGAAGGATGCATGGTTGAATCACACTTACTTGATTCTATCTTTTACTACATCAGAGGGCTTTATATTAACAAAGCTACAAAAGCTTAAGGCAGGACTTTCACCATAATGCAGACTTCCTGCAGCTTCTTACTCATCGAAAGAGATCCCCAAAGACAAGAAAAAGCAGTCAGGAAAAGCTCCAGGGTCAGTGTTATTTGAGAGAGTAAATGAAAGACATTTTCACGAAGATGCCATGCTGTTTTTTCTCTCCAAAGCCCACTCCCAGAGATGAGAAATAGCGACACTTGTCCTGCAGGAATGAGCAGTAAACATTAAAGTGCTAAGTTCCTGATGCTCTTTCTTACTCATCTTGCAACACTAGAATTTGTTGGTAGTATTACCAAAGTTTGAAGATTTTTTTTTAAAGGACTGAAACTAAGAAAAATTGGGGCAGGGATTGGGAGGGAGAGGAAACATCTATTCAAGTCTTTTCTAATTCTTCAATTTAGAAAATTATCAGTCATCAAGTTTTCGTATTCTTGCAAATTATAATTGTCTTGGTTTTGCTAGACCTG